>CAJOBZ010000002.1:6990000-7292500 GCA_905332375.1 Pieris macdunnoughi
TGTCATATTTTCTTGTATTTTTTAGCCATACACATTGTTTTAGATTGTATAAATAAATAAGCAACATCTAAAATAAATGTTAAAACTCATATTTATTTAAGATTATCCAGAATTCACTGCAAATGTTATACTCGTATGTAAGCATCGTGCGCTATTATAGTTACCGTTGTTCGAGAAACATGACTTGAATTTCATCAAAGCAAACTAAATATACCTGCCCGCTTGTTACCTAAATGCAATTTAAGATACTCTACGTAAATATTGAATCTTCCACAAACATCAAATTAGATTTGGACCTGGTCATAGTGAATAATAATGAATCTTCATGAATATGCACACTCTTGATTGGTCTATATTAGTTTCCAGTTAGCAATTATACGTGTTGAAATGGAGGAAATCTTATAGGTTCGATTCTTATTTGTGTATGATATATGAGAACTGTGAAGAGTTTTTATTGATATTTTGATGAATGAAAACAAAAATACCACTCAATTATTTATTTAAAAAAATAGTTTCGTGAATAAGGTTTAATTTTATTCTGTGCATACTTTTGTTGCGCTGGCAATGATTGATAGTGTTTTTTTTGTTTGCATAAAAGCTTTTTGGTTACACGAATAATAAAAAATGTTTTTTTTATATTTAATAGGTAAATGGGATTATTAAGTTTTCTACCTATTTATAATAACGTAATTAGAAATTCTTTAACCATTAAATATATCTCTAGAGCTTTAGATCATCATTGCTTCATGTTTATCATTTTATTGTTTCATATACCTATTATTTTTTATTCTTTTAAAAATGTATCTTGTTTTTTGGTTTCTTATTATTACCCAGTTTTGGTTATAGGGGCAAACTGACAAAATTAAATTTATTTCCTTATGAAATAAATAATATTAAAATATCTTCAATTATTTATTGAAAAATATAATAAACTTTGTTAAACTTTCTTCTAAATAATAAATGTTAGTTTTTAGTATAATTTGAGCAATAGGGTATCTTTTTATTACGCACGCTACAACTTATGATAAAGCTATCACTCACAAGACAATGACCACTGCCTTCATACCATTCGATCCCCTCTCTGTTACAGTTACCGCGATCCACAACATGCTCTTACTCATAAACACCGCTGTGAGCACTCAATATGTTCTCATATACACTAGATATATTATATACCTGTGATTTATTTAACAAGGGTATTGCACTGCGATGATATT
The DNA here is from genome assembly GCA_905332375.1 of Pieris macdunnoughi. NCBI lineage: Eukaryota > Metazoa > Arthropoda > Insecta > Lepidoptera > Pieridae > Pieris > Pieris macdunnoughi. The sequence goes on from CAJOBZ010000002.1 coordinate 6,991,218, forward strand.
GGGGTGACAGTATCATTTGCGAGTTGTTAATGCACGACCGCGTTTGTTTGTCTGTTTGTTTAGAGCGTCTCTCTGCACATATTGCTGACAGATGCATTGATACCATAACTATATTTACTCTGCCCTTTAATTAAATTGTATCTGATTGATAGACCTTGTACATGAGAAATGCTATTTTATTAGATTATTTCCTAGTGAAATATCTAGTTTATTGTTCTGTGTACTTCATAAAATATTTGAAATCTATATTTAGATTGTTGTTTATATTTATAAATGAAATCTTAAAGAAAGCAACAAAAGAACGGAGTTTATCAAATAAATTGAACACTTTTAAAACACTATTTTGTCTTATCATACATATATAACAATCATAGCCTGGTTGGTGCATGTAAAGAATTTCATATACTATATTTTTTGTTTGTATCTTTTTTATGTAATAACAGGCTCATCTGATGTTAAGTTTTACCGCCGCCCATGGACACTCACATTGCCAGAAGGCTCGCAAGTGCGTTGCCGGAAATCTAAGGAGTTCCTACTTTGCTCTACTTAACTATCACTAAACAGTCGGTATTTATAACAAACTAAAATCTCTCCCTATGGCTACTATCTCAATCCCATCACACTTACCAAAAACTTTACTATAACCTAACAAAAATAATGGCCCAAAATTTGCTTTACCATCATATCTTTTACTGACTTTTTATTTTTGTCGGTTTTTAATGAACGGTGTTGCCATTTTGTATCGGAGTTCCATAGACTTTGGGAAAAATAGAATTTGAATTCAAAGAAATTATAAATGATCTTGATAAATACCTATAAATGCATGAAATAAAATAATTACACATTATTATGGTATTTATTGTTGTTTATTTATATTATTTATGTAATTGTTCAAACCCCATTTTTAGAAATCTTAAAAATAACTGGTGTGATTTTTTAACCCCCCCGGCAGCCCTGCAATTGGCATATTATAGTACAACGAAATTCAAACTATAACCTAACCAAAACATTGCGATCCCGTTCTACGTAATAAAATTATTGTCATCTTTAAATAATTAATACATTTTCTAAAGGTTACTCTAATTTCTAGTTATTCAATAATAAAATAAATGAATACATAAATAACAATAAATTGAAGATATATGTGTACCGTTTTAGATTTTTAAATATTTGTTATTGTTAACTTTTTTAAAGGATAATAAACAAAGTATTGCATGAAATGAAACATCAATTTGTATTTTTGACATTTTCTGTCTTAGCTGGCTTAGCTTAATCTCACCTTAAAATGTCTATAAATACGAAATCATAGTTTAACCTTAGTGTACACTAAGCAAAGTTTTTCGTAAGGTAAGTCTGAGCAAAGTCCAGTGCGCCTTAGATCTCACCCTAAGGATCGAAATCAATGTTGATTAATTTTGGTTAACAAATTTCATACATACACTTATGGCTCCTAAATCTATGCAGTCCGGACTTTTGTACATATCTGCTTACGTCTTTAGCTGGTCCGTGATTTTGAGAACGTAACCCAAAAAGGTATTAGATGAAATTAATCGAAGTCAGGATTACAGGAGCTTGCGAGGCTTTAATCTGCTCCGAAGTTATCAGGGCGCGGAGTTGTTATCTGTTTAATGTCTGGTAAACAACGGGATCAAGGGATAAGGAACGTCCTTTCATACAGCTGGCCCTCCGGCGGCTGGATTAGCGTGGAAGATTGCTCACGTCCCACGTATTGCTTTGTGGACTCATCAGTACTATACTATTTTATATGGCTGAGGAGGAAATGTCTCATATGAAGCACTGGAGCTTATTTACGGTAACTGTTTATCGTACTATAAAAATACGATAAACTTTAAGCAAATAGGGCAATACTTTTCTACTTTTAGCCCAGAGATCGAGCGGTTGAAGCTGCTGTGCATTTTTCTTTCAATTATTTTTGTACACAATGACCTCACTTTATAAGAGAAAACATCGGGAAGATTCCGTTTAGGTAAGAATAAAATACTGACCATGCTATATTTCCACATAATATTAACATTTATTAGAAGGTATGTAGTACCAACAGTGAAATCATCTTTATAATATGATTTTTATTTACCTAATTAATTTTTCCGATTTACTGTTTAAGTTTCTTATTAAATTTTCTAGTAAACATACATTATTTAAATTAAACACACAAAATAACTTATGAAACAATCACAAAGTTTCTGCTTTATACCTATGGATGGATAATATAGAAACTTGAAACAACAGTTTGTATAAAACTCTTACTTGATTTATCTCAGAAATGGCATTTTACTGGCGATTTACTTCAATCGGCGCTCCTTTGATTTGAATTAATTGATCTTCAACTCACCCGTAATACTAGCGTAATAGTTGGGTTCCAATAAGTGGCCTAATCGTAATTATACCGATAAAATAATTATCGAGCGACCAAGACGCGCAATCGGTGTCGACTTAAGACTCCATGTAAATTCAATTTCGTGCCCCACGACCCCATACAGGCCCAACCGAACATATTATTGCTGGATTTATCTTTATTGCAGCTCTGGAACACTCCAACTAACTTCGACTGTCGAAGTTACGCCATTAGTGAAGACGCTGAGATACAGGATTGTTTCGGTAGGGACAGAGTTGTAAGTCTTATTGCTTTTAGTATCGGCGTAGGGTTTGTTTAATCTAAGGTGTACTCTGAATGTCACTTGAAAACTTAGCTACATAACCAATTTGTCCAACAGTAGTTTATACACAATGCCTCCTTCAAATAGATTTATGAAATTGGTACCTGATGCCCATCCGGCTTACATATATAGCTTTTAATTTCGCCGTCCGATAAACATTGCCGGTAAAAAATAGGATGTTTTCACCGTTGACATTGTCAATATAAAACTCATTCAATTGACAATGGGATAGCGGGACCGAAAGCTTGCAAGAGTCTTGTTATGACATAATACGCGCAATCGCAAACCATAATACCGGATCGGCCCAAAAAGACATCACTTCGGCTCGACAAAAGCACACGTCACCGGTTAATCCATCCGTAAAATGTCCCAAGATTACAAAAAGGCAGCCGACAAAAGTGTTGTTGTATGAACGTAAAATGAATTTTAATAAACATTGGACAATCGGGATGGTTGTAGATATTTTTGGGAAGATTCAGATAGTGAATAGGAGATAAGCTGGCAAAAGGTTTGCAGGCAGCGCGTATGTTTGATGTCGCCTCTCGTCGCCGGAGCGTGAACGGTTTAAGAGCAAAATTGCACGAACGCTAGTGGCATCTGTTAACTGAGCACTCCATACAAATAGATAGTTTTAATTTCGTAGATGGAACGCTTTAATAAAAAATACTCTCAATAACGCGATATGCGATCTCGATGATGAAACTCGTTTTAAGACTATTATTGTTTAATCATACTTAACATTGAAGTACTTAATAACATTAGCTATTGTCAAAAAACGTTACGTAATGACAAATCTTATAAATCCGTCTTCGTCTTCTCTGTGAGAAATTATTTCATTTACCACGAATGAACTTAACAAAAACCTTAATTATAAGATATATAATAAACTCGATTTAATTTATCGTTAATCGCGTAATCATCGGGAAACTTATCAGGCGATAAGTATCAAACGTTTCTATTTAACTTCTCTCAAGTATAAATTCCCCGAGCGCCATATTGAAATGTTTATAATTAAATTACATAAAGACGAAGAAAATTAATTTCAGCGCTCGGAGTGGTGAGGCACAAAAGCGGAAGCTGTGCTCAAAGGCGGCGCTGCCGTCGACTCGCGAATTTAATTTCCTAGATGTTTTTGGATATTGTCGGGGAGTTGAATAATCACGTTATAACTTAACGGTATTAAATTTTATACGTTAAAGTGTTAATATTTCATTTCCAAGTTTAATTCAATTAATTCGGAAGTTCACCCTCCATGGGCGGATTCATTGCTTGAGGATAAGTCTTAAGATAATATAATGTTTAAGATTTACTTAGAAAAACGTATGGTTTGATTAGCTATAATGATGATGTAAAATCTCAACATTGAGTATCGTCTGTTCTTTTTTAATTGATTTACAAAAACCGTTAGAAAGAGGTTTTCAACTCGACGCCTTTTTTTAACTACTCTACCTATAGACATAAATTTGAATAAAGAACACGTTTACATTACTTACATTCCAAAATGTATACAAATTTCAGAATCTCAAGATCGATTGTAACTAATTTCATTCTATACTTCAGCGCGCTGAAATAAATTGATGTACCCAAATAATTATTAATGCCTCACGAAATTTAATTGGAAAAGTTGAATTTGTATCGCGCTCACGGCGTAGGTGATTTGCACTGTGCGACTGTTTACGAGATAATTAATCTCAAAGTATTTACGGCTTTAATCGAGGCACTCCTGCCTGATGGGAAGTAACTCTTGTATGTAATAACCTCCGACCTCAATACGTTTTCATTTTATTCGTAGGAGGATCTTTGTTGGCTTTGCTACTTAGATATATGTAAAAGAAAAGAGTGACGGCATTTATGCAAATAAGTATTTGTCTAGTTGCAATAGGCAATGTTAGTCTTTAGTTTTTGGAATTCTTTACTAGAGTTACTAGACCGTTGTAATATATAATCATTTTCCTCCCACTTAAACACATTTCGTATTTAAGTGAGAAGAAGACGAATAAATTATATAAAATCTAAGTTTCTACGTAATAAGTATCTATAAATAATTGTATTGCGATATGTACCAATTTAACCTGCGTCTTTTATGTTGAAACAGTTATTAAGAAATAACTTGTGTTTTTTTAAACAAGGCCTATATAATACTATTATATATATTAATTATAATGTGTAATATAATAAGCAACTTGTATGAATACGACTGCAAATACCGTGCTTTAGTTTATCTATCTCACAAGAGATGGCGCTACTAGTAGTAAAAAAGGAGTGTTTGCATTTTGTAGTTCTTGATAATTCCGTATGCAACTAGCGCTATTATTTATTATTGTTATTTATTTATAAATACGTTTAAATACAAATTCGTATGATTTTCAACCTCTTAAAAATGTTCACATACTTCTATTATAGTATGGAATAGGAATAATAATGAGTAATTAACTTTAAGTAATTATTACAAGAAAAAAATTGCAATGTAATCTAGAACATCTGTGTAATGTCTATTGCATAGCAGCCAACTAATTAGATGAAGTTTTAGTTATGGTTCATTTCTGAGTATCTTGTCCATCTTACACGGGCCGTTTAAACTAATTAACAATAGATCGAATCCAACTGTAACAATGAAACACGAAGAATAAATGTCAATTTCACAAACGACGTGGAGGGTTCGGTTAAATCGAATTCCGTTTAATAATAGTACTGTGTTAGAGTTGAATGCACTCTTGATAGTTCGATAGTTTATTGTACATTGCAATGTTTTCATATTGGAATGCGTTCTAGCTTATAAATTAGCTATCGTAATGTAATACGGGCTTAAACAGATATTATACTGTGCTGAGTTGTTGGAATTCTTTCATGAAACTATTAAGTATCCATTTAAATCGCAATATTTCAAATAAATTATGCAAAAAATACATCGTCAAAAAAAGTGTGTCTTGAACCGTATTAACATGTAATAGTAAAGAATTTGTGCGGCTATAAATAATTTTTATATGTAAAATAATCAGCCATGTGACATACAGGCCTTTTTTTAAGGGTTTAAGACGTGCTGTTTTCACTTGTTACTTTCATGGGATGGCCAAGTTTATTGTATAAAAAAAACTGTTGGAGTTTACTATCTTAATAATCAAACGATAATTATTAATAAATTATTATTTTGAAGTTACACAACGTTACGTGTTTTTAACTTAAAATCGCAATATATATTAATTATTCTTTCCTTACACAATGAACGCTTACGCAGAATTGAAGTTATTTAAACGTTGATATTTCGTCGTAGTTATAATTACATTATACATAAATATAGCTTATTTTAATTGAAAGAAGTTTAAAATCCGCAAGTTGGAAAACCTTATTTTGCTAAGATCTGTAAAAGAGAACAGATAGCCATTTAAAAAGCTGGTGACCACAAAATAAACATCCGCTACTTAACTTCCGAATAGAATCGGATGAGATCCCTTCATCGCGGCGCCCGATTAGAATCTGCTCACTGAATTCGTACGTTTTAAACATAAAATGAGTTTAACTCTTAAACTCACCTGTTTTTGTCTTCTTTTAACGAATTCAAAATACAGATTGAACATTTTCAAATAGAAATCAGTCGTAATCCAATAGTTTTGTGACATGTATGGAATAGTAATATCATTATATTAGGTAAGGTTGATTAGTTGTTTTAATAATTTCAAATAATATACATTACCGAGTCATGCAACGGTCGCATAGGAAAGTCCGAATATGTTTAATTGGGTATTTGAAAAAATTTTTTTATTGATTTTTTTTTATGTATTTTAAAACTTTATTGTTAATAATATTGATGTTAAATCTGTTTTCAATTAATTATAAACAATTAAAAATTGATGAAATTTAAATAAAAATCACGTGACTATAAACACGCCATGAATGATCACCATAGTTTTGACGTCATAATGTTAAAGCTATTTAATAACAGTACAGCGTTAACGGCTATTAATATATATGTATATATATAGTATATTTCATATATTAAATATTAATATTAATTAACAAAATTAAATAGATCAAAACACTGTATTTATTATTTTTCTATCAACTGCAATGAGTGAAAACTAACATTATGACGTCACACGCGCTCGGGATTGTTCGGCGTGTTTTCGGTACTGGATTCAAATATTAATTTTTATTTTGAAATAACTTTTGAATTATTGCGAAAAAAAATAAAACAAAAATAGTTTTCTTTCAAAAATCTTTTCATTTATCACAAAAATTTTTTTTTTTCAAAAACCCAATTGGATTTTTTATTTTTTATTTATTTATTTGTTCAGAAGATTCACAACGCAATACAGAAATAGATGTATATATATATATATAATAAAAAATAATAAATAAATTGTTATATATATATATAACATTGTGGGCCAATTACAAATCTTCACATATAGTTTTTTTTTATAAAATAAGAAGGTAAACATGACAAATATTTTTAATATAATATAATGTTATTGTCGTAACATTGTAAGGATTTATTTCGTTTTTTTTTACAAAAAATTTATAATTACTATTCACACACAAGTTTGAAAATAAAAAGTGACGTGCGTAATCGCTATAATGTAAATTACATGTAATAAAATAATGCTATAACAATAAAAATATCTGCTCATATAAGGCAACTCAGTAAAAGTTACAAACTCGATGAGAATAATTATGTTAGGGTAAGGGAGGATACGAGACTTGAGTATGAGGAACGAGTGACCCTCCCCCCTCCACCCCCCTTGACCACTGCCACCCCGTTGCTTGGCAACCGGTCGCCACCTAATCATCATAAACAGATAACCCGCCATCTTAATGGACAAAAATAGCAGGTGCAAGCTTTATGGCATATTACCCTTCAGGTTGCGTTTAAGCTTTATAGATTTTCTTAGAACAATTGAATTAAATGCTTAAACAGATTATTTTTTATCATTATATTAAATCTAAACAATAAATTGAATTATTCCCTTGAACAATTGGGTGAGAATTGGTTGTATTAGGGATTGGAAATTAATATAATTGAGTAATTGCATTAACATATTTAAACATTTATTGTTTTTTCAATCCATTTGTGAAAAGCTATAAAATATTTCTTAAGCTACGATAAAAACATTTTGGATATTCGATAATCCTTTCTCCTGAGCGTTTAACCCTCCATTTAAAGTCTAAGCTGCTTGAATTTTTAATAAATTTCAAAGAGATGTCAATTGAGTGTTTTATTTTGCATAGAGCTTAACGCGGTAAGGGGTGCGCGAGTACATTTCGTTGTACGTCATTTGTTTATCTCCGACACCCTCCCTCCGCGCCAACCTTGCACCGCGTATGCACTTATTGTTGACAGAATATCAAATGACACTATAACTGTTAGCATATTGTTCTTATGAACCCTTTACCACAGACTGTGTAAGGTAATAGAGTAATGTAAAGTTTCCGATGAAACATAGACATCAAACTTACGATAGGTTTTCTAGTATACATTAAAAGATAATGTCTGTTTCTTCTGTTAGAAGGTATAGAATTTCGATACAATTTATTGTATTTTTTAAATTTCTATTTAATTTTTTTTTGAGAAACTTATGCTTACATTAATTGGTCACACATTTTAGATGTAAATTTTGTAAAATAATTAGTAAATTTAGGACTGTGTGTGATGTCGTAAGCTTAATAACTAAATAAATAAATAAATTTGGCTTTGGTCTAGTTCCGAAAATGCTCACGGAGGGTTTGTGTTAGTCTTTCTTTACGTTGTTTCCTGTCTGTTTTACACCTGTCTTAATATCTGCATGCTGGCAAGTTCGTCATATTCCCGAAATTTTACTATAATACATATAAAATGAAGTAGATGCCCACTTGAACCAAAATTCTTAACGTAAGTACCGGTCTCCGATGGACTTCTATTATTTTACAAGATATTTAATATTAACTTTTTCTGTTAGTGTTAATATTTTAAAGTACCTGGTAATATTGTGAATTCTCATGTTGTAATTGGACGATATCATTTACCTCCAAAGGGTATCTTAAAAAGGGTAATAAATGCAAGACTTGTAGGCCATTGTCTTAGGGTAATCGGTTCCGTGAGAGTAAAGACCACTGGAATCGATCGGACACTTTCAATTTGTATGCCAACCACACTCGGCCACCCTACACGTTCTCACGCCACTTTTACCATTACCTAATTATTATTTTACCTCAACTAACACATGTTTGCCTGTTAACTTTCATGTCGTGACGCCATTATAAAGTTGATTAGATTTTATACAATTCAACAATATAGATTAACATAATTGAATAAGCAGTGGAATGAATGTTTAAATCCTGACGAAAATTGTTGATCGAATTTATTTATCGTTTTGAATTGATGCCTTGATTTTATGAGTATCTAAATAATTAATTCGAAAGGCTTCTGTAATTGCGGTTTTAACAAGAAAGCAACTTGTATAATAAGGTGTGTTCCTTTAATGAATATCCCGAGAACTGTTTGTTATACAGTTCCTGAGTAAAAAGCAGTTGTCATAAGATGAATGGAGCAAGGGTTTATGAAGCAGAGGACGGCAGGCACGCTTCGCCACCTACCTATTCAGGATGCGGCGGTTATGGCGAGGGTCTAATGATCTTTCCTCGTTTGGCAGCGAGCTGAGGGACAGCTTTTTGTGACCTTTCTTACACGCGGCCGAGATCGGATCGGCTAACGGAAAAGACAGGAAATTATTTTTATGATCCATTGCAGGCATTGATGGAAATTTTGCATCTACTATTTTATTATTATTGAAGAAAGAAATGCGTTTCATGTTCCGTAAGGGCATGGGTGCCGGTGTTCACGTATTTACAAATCGGTTAGCTAATTATGGACTTATTAAAACATTTTTGATTGTATTATTGATCTATTATTATCGATGTTTCATTAAAAGCGACGTACACATAGAAACGTATTTGTCCTGAAAACTAATTACAGAAGAATATCCTTGTGTATACGTTTAGAATTTGCATAACTTACGATCTGTACTAATTATATTTAAAATGACTGATTGTAAAGTTAATCAAATCAAGTGACGATCATAAAATGTTTTATTTGGTTGGTTGGCATTGCGTAATAGTTTGCGCTTTCGCAATCGACTTAATTGATTATGCCTATGAATAAAAACCAGGCGTTGGCAATTTAAATTAGTTCTAAAAAATTATACCACATACTTCATGCAAATATAAGTAAGATTAATGTGTGCCTTACGAGAATCACATTAGTGACATTAAAATCCCCGATGCATTCATTAGCAAGCGTCTGTGTATGGAAAAATATGTGCACCAACTAGCTTTTGCTATTCGCTCCGTATGATTTTCAGAAATGGCTCTGGCTTATATGCAGTAAGGTTACAATATTTTTATGCTGTCCGTTTCCTTAGCTGATGTTTTTATAATCATTACCGTGTCTAAAGTAGGAAAATAGCTCGAGATGCTACATTCTAATGACGGCAGGCGAGTCCGCGCGTGCGCCGCTACTCTGCGATTTTAGGGCTGTCGATGTGATTAATTCGTTATTTTTAATTAAGTTTTGTGAAGTAAAGAAAACAATTTTTTACCGGATTTAAGTTATGTATTATTATAAACTTATAACTATTTTACATAATTAAAAAAAAATCCGACGTTTCGCGTGCTTTACAGCGTGCGTGGTCAATAATGATAAGTTTATAATAATACATAACTTCAATCCGGTAAAAAAGTGTTTTCTTTAAATGTGTAAAAGTTTTGTTAATAAAAGACAATATTTTGTGAAGTACTTCATCTAACATTTATATGAAATAAGGAAATTTATAAATAGTAATGTAAGTAGGTATTACTGATGGTACTTACTAAAAATACTGGTAATTATTTAATACAAACACTTACTATGTTATAACTACTATTTAATGAAACTAATGAAACTACTTACTTGATCTTCCTTCTGTAAATCCTAATCAAGTAAATTGAAAGAGTCATGAGACAGAATAAACTTCACTTCTTGTAAGAGTTAAAAATAATAAATAATTAATTAATAAGTGGCAGCCCTAAATTCCTTTCACTACAAGATATAAGCAGTTCTTATCTACATATTATTAAAGCGCCAAACGCAGTCGGTATAAGTTGCTGTTTATGTTTTTATGATATTAAATTTTCCTTGTATTGGTGTGGTTTCAGAACGTGTTTTAATTGGAGTTGACAGGATAGTTTTTTGAGCCGCTCGAGCAAGAATCATGCTAAAGGACTGTTTATTCTATTAACGTTATTAACTCGAATGATTTGTATGAGATTAGTTTTAGGCATACTTGGTTTAAGCACTTATTGAGAAATTTTGTTGGTAGCTTTTAGCGTTGCCGAAAATTATCATACTTATTGAACTTGCAACCATGTCAAGAAGGTTTTTTTTTTCAATTTTTTTTTCCAATTTTCTTGTTGTTCCCTTTGAACACATAGACACTTTTTGGTCGTGGGGTTCAAGTGCACAGGTGCTAATTAAATATTTATATTAATAATAATATTAAAAAGATAATAGATAGTACCGGTGAGCGGTGACCCCAGAGCTGGTGCTTTCCTCCCTCAACAAATAAATACAGCAAGGAAATGCTGGCTACACTGCCACAGGGACCAAACTTTTCAAATTTGTTATAATTTTCTATTTATCAATTGTTATTGTTATTATTACTATTTAGGTTAAGAATATTGTAAATACTGTATATTTTTGTTGGCCATAAATGTAAAGATAATAATGGAAGTATAGACCACTGTTGTCAATTTTTAAGATATTTAATTAAACTAATGAATAACTGACTTAACTGGAAAGAGACTACAATTAGTATATTTTATCCTATCGTTAAACAAATAGACTGTGCCTTACCATTGACATTAGAACGATATGCATTAAAATAAGGCTTTTGTTAAATATGATGACACGAAATAAAAGAGTGTAGGCGTTTAGGAATGCTAATTTCAACTCGCTGGTGTCGGTACGATGCCATCTTCACGGTTTACGATACTAAACAAATGTGTTCGGACGCAATTACACCGCTGCGCAGGCGCAGCGTTCCAGCGTCACGGCGCGCGCGAATCTCGCCCATCACATGGGACTTATGCTAATGGCCAATGCCGCGTAAATTGGAGTGAGCTTGGTACAAAACAAAATGCGTCCGCCTCTTTATCTTATTACTGCAGTATTGGCCGGTATGACTTCAAGTCCTATCCCGTCTTCTTTCCACGCCCTTAATCTCTTGCCTTAAAGTCTACATTCGTAAAATTCTATTCAAATTATCCATAGAAACGACCAGATTGGCAGGCTGAATGAAATTCAAATACAAAAACTAACGCGAACGAACGTGAAACCGATTAAAAGACCACATCACGATTTTGTATGCACTTTGCACTCATTTGATCTCATGTGCTCGGGTACTTTACACTCGGAATAGATTATTCAGGTGCAATTATTGAGGTGATGAGGTTTTTAATTAGCTTGAGGATAGCCATTAAACTCATTAGGATTTTGTAGTTTTTAAGCCGAATTTGCGTTCTGAACTAATGGTTAAAAAAACATGATTAATAAACAAAACATGGCCTAAAAACCGTGTTAAGTAGGCAATTAATCGAGTTATTTAATATGCGTGAAATAATATAACGATACGTTCACAGGCCGGTCCATATCTAAGTAGCGAGATGATTGAATATTCATCCGTGGATCAATAATAATAGATTTCATCAGCGGTATGTGGTATCACATTTCATATAATAATAGTTCAATACATCGCACCGTGAAATGTCGATACAAAAACTTAACTAACTATAACTGCTAACGTGTGAATCGTATTAAAAAGATGTTAAGTCATTCTTCATAAACGGGTGGCATTCGATTTATCGTGATTAAATTTCGTCCATTAGCACACCGTTACTCTAATAAGGGGATAACGTGTAATAGTTCATATTGTAATCCAATAAAATTGTTTTTCGTAGCCAGAGTAATACATTCGGCTTTATAATTTGTGATTTTTAATATTTAATTTAATACGCATTGTGAAGAAACAGCTAAAGCAGTAGCTAAGTATTTGAACCTTTTTGAATAATATTATGTAGGTATATTGGCTATGATATGTTTAGTATAATTGTTTCATTAATTCATAACAGAAAAACAATAACTAATCTAAAAATATAACAACTATTATTATTATTAAAAGGAGTCCCTTTAGACAAGGTTCCGAAGATACTGGTAGCGTTCCCCCTTTGGCTTGACTAAATCTTTGTCCGAGGTAGCTGCCAGCTCTTCGGTCTCCTGTGATGTCGACTAAACTTTTGTTATTCTTTTGTTGTATATAATTTATATTAGCTGTAGGAATACGAAATAAATAAATACATAAATCCTTTGTTTTTATCTGTTGTTTGAGATATAAATAAGGTTGTAATATTTGTATTACATTTGATATAATTTTCCAAAACAAAAGTATCAGTATATCACGGGACTTCAAAAGGAACGCTAAATATTTTTGCAAGTACGTAGGTACGTATTTAATTACGTACTTACGGTGCCAACGTATACACAATCGTTCATATTGAATGAAAGGAAATGTCTGTCTAGAAATTACCTTGGAACAAGGGAAAACCTTTAGAAGCCAACCGTTTATTATAACGTTTTAAATTGTAAAAACGGAACTAGCGGACTAATGTATTTAGCGTGTTCTTTGTGGCCTCACAGACTTTCACATTTTTATGACATGCTGTGTTTAGTAACAGTACTTAGTAATAATTAAAGTGCATTAGTCAGTCTAACACAACAGCTAATGTTTTTAGTAATTTTTAATTTTCCGTTACAGTGTTAGTTGTAATTATCCTTCACGAGAGATTATAATGCGGATTTGGCACAGTCGAATCTCGACAAAAAATGTATGGAATAGCTTCTCTCGTTCTGAGTGCCAGATTACATTTTAATTCCACCAAGAGTCGATATCTTCTGCTAAAGCATATTCACTTCCATAAAACCGTAGATTGTATGTATTTTAAATAAAAATAAATTACCATGTCTTTTAATAACACGAAAAATACTACCTACATAGATTGCAGTCACGTTATAAAAATGAGCTTATTTTTAACAGACTTCAAAAGAAACGAAGCAGGAGGATCTGGATCTGGATGACTCGGTTTATTAAATTTTAGTGCATTTCCGAGTGGCTGTTTTTTTTAAACATTGTATTAAAACAAAATATCAGTGGCGCTACAACCTCTTTAGGTCTTGGCCTCAGATTTCTGATTCTGTTTCATGATCATTTTTAAATCTAATAGGCAAGTAGGTGATCAGCCTCCAGTGCCTGTCACACGCCGTCGACTTTTTGGGTCTAAGACATGTCGGTTTCCTCACGATGTTTTCCTTCACCGTTCGAGCTAATGTTAAATGCGCACATCGGAATAAAGTCCATTGGTGCACAGCCGGGGATCGAACCTACGACCTCAGGTATGAGAGTCGCACGCTGAAGCCACTAGGCCAACACTGCTCTCAAAAACAACTCTTCTGTAAACATTGAGTTACAGGACAATAAAGAGTATAATATTGTAATAAAAGATATAAATTTTAATTATGCGAACCACCAAAATATAAAGAGAACGTCAAATACCCCTAAGTTTCGAATTAAGTTACAACAAGCGTACAAGTTATCACGAATACCCAACAGTAGGAATAAAAGTGTATAGATAATCCTATTTCAAAACGCATTTCACATACAAATACCTTATTTCAGAGTAAAGTACGAACATTATACAGGCGGGTTCGTATTTAAATTATTCCAGCCGATCGTTTATAGGCCATAACCGAATTTGGGAATTAGCTATAAAACAACATTTGATACGGGCAGGCACGGGTTTGCAATTTGAATGCCTGTTTCAATCTCATTGGATTGCGCGTCGCGTGCATCGCTTCATACTTTATCTTTCGGAGCGCGCGTACAGCCTGCCTAAAGCCTCCATTTTCCACCACCTTACACCCTAATGATGCTTTATTGACCGAGTGTCTATTAATGGCATAAAGCCTTAATTTGCAAGAATACTTTAAAGGAAGAAGAATATTTCTAACTCCTAATTTAATTTACCTTACAACCTTTGACTTGTATATAAATAGTCTTTATTTCTGACAAATTCCTTTTTCTTTCTCACAATAAATTAAAACTTAAGTCCGTTAGCTGACCCCGACAAAGACCTCCTCCAGACTGGTGGTATACGCTACTGTAGCTGAAGTCTTATTGATAAACGTACAATAGGCTTTAATTACTTAAACGATGTTTTTTTATATTTAGTGTCAAAGTGAAACGTGATAGAGACAATTCAATTGTGGACGAATATTCTTACAGATGTTTAAAAACTTATTGTTGAATAAATAGATATGTGAGATAATTGTATGGGCTGTACTGAGATCTAACAGATAGTTTATACTAACTTCCTTCTTATTTAGTGCCACAGTAAGACATACATGTTATTAAATGGTAAGAAAATAATTGCAAATAATCCAGTAATTTACTCTAACGATTCCCCAAAGACACGATCGATATATAAATATAATTAAAAGTCGTGACTAAGAAAGAGTTAACAGTAAACGGGGCTGGAATTGTTTAAAGGAAGCTTTCCTTCGCCGCAATTTAAATTCCATTACACTTACAAAATAAAAAAACTAATTTGAAAATATCGCTTGCTGTTGTACCGATAATTTAGCGTTCAACTAATCTAGATTACTTAGGCGTTAATTTGAAGTTGTCGAAACTGTTCCGTGTTAAAAAGCTTTTTCTTGGGCTTTTTTTATAAGGAGTTCAAGGTAGATAAATAGATAATTGTTGTGAATACAATCTCAATCTTTCCTTGAGAATTGATCTAAGTTAAAAACCGCACGCTCGTGGCCATATAAAAATCCATATTCATTTCATGTATATTGTAGAAAAAAATAGTAGGTATATGTGGCATCACACACCTTTACAGTTCACACACAACCATACACACACGCCCCTAAAAATGTGTTCACGTAGGAAGAACGAGAGGTTTCCCAACACAAGTTTCCATTGATCTCCAAATTTTTTTGTGTAATGGCTATATGATTAATAAACCTAAAAAAAATTTCAAACAGCGAATGCGTTTTCATGTGGCAATTCGATTTAGCTAAGCCTACGCTGTCATGGAAATTGAAATAGCAAAGTCTATTGACCAGTTATCTGTTTTGAAAAAGTTTAAATTCACAACTAAATTATTACTTCTATTTGACTTGAGTTGGCAATTGAGCATACAATTACCGTAGACTTGTCATTCAGGGAAGCGTTGTTAAGTATACGCCAATAACAGAGTCGTGCGGATAATGCCTAGGCATTGAATACAACAAGTAATTTACTATGTAATACGATAATAATACAGCTTTAGCCTCTAAATAATAGGAGTTTGGATTCGACCAGTAAATGAATTCTCACGGACATAACTTAATAATTAATTTATCAAAATGCAAACAAGCGACGATTTATTAATCAATTCTTGAGTTTTCTTTAATAATATTCATGACGAAAACAACACTTGTTGGATTTTTAGTTGTAATAACATATATGAATACTTGGAACATGATGATGGTATTCAAAAATTCAAAAATCATTTAATCATATAGGTAATACAATGTACACTTATGATCGTCAAAAGAAGAAATGTATTTGAAATGCTTCTAACTTTACATTTAGTGCCAGTTTTCAAATCAAGGGCGTAAAACGGAAGAGGAGAACTGGCAATAAACTCTCCGCCACTCTTTTTAATCGCCATGTTTTTTTTACACAGCGTTTTTAAGGAGCTGCAACCATTACAACATGTACCACATGGCTATATTATGACAAGTGACTATTGACTAATACATTGTATAAATTGTATGTAAAGCCTAGCTTCGTGTTATCAGTCTTTTTTCTTATAAAGATAGAAGGTTCGAAGAGTAAAAAAACCATTACCTATCGTTTAGATAATTTCATATTCGGATTTATAATTTGTGATTTTTAATATTTAATTTAATACGCATTGTGAAGAAACAGCTAAAGCAGTAGCTAAGTATTTGAACCTTTTTGAATAATATTATGTAGGTATATTGGCTATGATATGTTTAGTATAATTGTTTCATTAATTCATAACAGAAAAACAATAACTAATCTAAAAATATAACAACTATTATTATTATTAAAAGGAGTCCCTTTAGACAAGGTTCCGAAGATACTGGTAGCGTTCCCCCTTTGGCTTGACTAAATCTTTGTCCGAGGTAGCTGCCAGCTCTTCGGTCTCCTGTGATGTCGACTAAACTTTTGTTATTCTTTTGTTGTATATAATTTATATTAGCTGTAGGAATACGAAATAAATAAATATATAAATCCTTTGTTTGTATCTGTTGTTTGAGATATAAATAAGGTTTTAATATTTGTATTACATTTGATGTAATTTTCCAAAACAAAAGTATCAGTATATCACGGGACTTCAAAAGGAACGCTAAATATTTTTGCAAGTACGTAGGTACGTATTTAATTACGTACTTACGGTGCCAACGTATACACAATCGTTCATATTGAATGAAAGGAAATGTCTGTCTAGAAATTACCTTGGAACAAGGGAAAACCTTTAGAAGCCAACCGTTTATTATAACGTTTTAAATTGTAAAAACGGAACTAGCGGACTAATGTATTTAGCGTGTTCTTTGTGGCCTCACAGACTTTCACATTTTTATGACATGCTGTGTTTAGTAACAGTACTTAGTAATAATTAAAGTGCATTAGTCAGTCTAACACAACAGCTAATGTTTTTAGTAATTTTTAATTTTCCGTTACAGTGTTAGTTGTAATTATCCTTCACGAGAGATTATAATGCGGATTTGGCACAGTCGAATCTCGACAAAAAATGTATGGAATAGCTTCTCTCGTTCTGAGTGCCAGATTACATTTTAATTCCACCAAGAGTCGATATCTTCTGCTAAAGCATATTCACTTCCATAAAACCGTAGATTGTATGTATTTTAAATAAAAATAAATTACCATGTCTTTTAATAACACGAAAAATACTATATAGATTGCAGTCACGTTATAAAAATGTGCTTATTTTTAACAGACTTCAAAAGAAACGAAGCAGGAGGATCTGGATCTGGATGACTCGGTTTATTAAATTTTAGTGCATTTCCGAGTGGCTGTTTTTTTTAAACATTGTATTAAAACAAAATATCAGTGGCGCTACAACCTCTTTAGGTCTTGGCCTCAGATTTCTGATTCTGTTTCATGATCATTTTTAAATCTAATAGGCAAGTAGGTGATCAGCCTCCAGTGCCTGTCACACGCCGTCGACTTTTTGGGTCTAAGACATGTCGGTTTCCTCACGATGTTTTCCTTCACCGTTCGAGCTAATGTTAAATGCGCACATCGGAATAAAGTCCATTGGTGCACAGCCGGGGATCGAACCTACGACCTCAGGTATGAGAGTCGCACGCTGAAGCCACTAGGCCAACACTGCTCTCAAAAACAACTCTTCTGTAAATATTGAGTTACAGGACAATAAACAGTATAATATTGTAATAAAAGATATAAATTTTAATTATGCGAACCACCAAAATATAAAGAGAACGTCAAATACCCCTAAGTTTCGAATTAAGTTACAACAAGCGTACAAGTTATCACGAATACCCAACAGTAGGAATAAAAGTGTATAGATAATCCTATTTCAAAACGCATTTCACATACAAATACCTTATTTCAGAGTAAAGTACGAACATTATACAGGCGGGTTCGTATTTAAATTATTCCAGCCGATCGTTTATAGGCCATAACCGAATTTGGGAATTAGCTATAAAACAACATTTGATACGGGCAGGCACGGGTTTGCAATTTGAATGCCTGTTTCAATCTCATTGGATTGCGCGTCGCGTGCATCGCTTCATACTTTATCTTTCGGAGCGCGCGTACAGCCTGCCTAAAGCCTCCATTTTCCACCACCTTACACCCTAATGATGCTTTATTGACCGAGTGTCTATTAATGGCATAAAGCCTTAATTTGCAAGAATACTTTAAAGGAAGAAGAATATTTCTAACTCCTAATTTAATTTACCTTACAACCTTTGACTTGTATATAAATAGTCTTTATTTCTGACAAATTCCTTTTTCTTTCTCACAATAAATTAAAACTTAAGTCCGTTAGCTGACCCCGACAAAGACCTCCTCCAGACTGGTGGTATACGCTACTGTAGCTGAAGTCTTATTGATAAACGTACAATAGGCTTTAATTACTTAAACGATGTTTTTTTATATTCAGTGTCAAAGTGAAACGTGATAGAGACAATTCAATTGTGGACGAATATTCTTACAGATGTTTAAAAACTTATTGTTGAATAAATAGATATGTGAGATAATTGTACGGGCTGTACTGAGATCTAACAAAAAACTTCCTTCTTATTTAGTGCCACAGTAAGACATACATGTTATTAAAAGGTAAGAAAATAATTGCAAATAATCCAGTAATTTACTCTAACGATTCCCCAAAGACACGATCGATATATAAATATAATTAAAAGTCGTGACTAAGAAAGAGTTAACAGTAAACGGGGCTGGAATTGTTTAAAGGAAGCTTTCCTTCGCCGCAATTTAAATTCCATTACACTTACAAAATAAAAAAACTAATTTGAAAATATCGCTTGCTGTTGTACCGATAATTTAGCGTTCAACTAATCTAGATTACTTAGGCGTTAATTTGAAGTTGTCGAAACTGTTCCGTGTTAAAAAGCTTTTTCTTGGGCTTTTTTTATAAGGAGTTCAAGGTAGATAAATAGATAATTGTTGTGAATACAATCTCAATCTTTCCTTGAGAATTGATCTAAGTTAAAAACCGCACGCTCGTGGCCATATAAAAATCCATATTCATTTCATGTATATTGTAGAAAAAAATAGTAGGTATATGTGGCATCACACACCTTTACAGTTCACACACAACCATACACACACGCCCCTAAAAATGTGTTCACGTAGGAAGAACGAGAGGTTTCCCAACACAAGTTTCCATTGATCTCCAAATTTTTTTGTGTAATGGCTATATGATTAATAAACCTAAAAAAAATTTCAAACAGCGAATGCGTTTTCATGTGGCAATTCGATTTAGCTAAGCCTACGCTGTCATGGAAATTGAAATAGCAAAGTCTATTGACCAGTTATCTGTTTTGAAAAAGTTTAAATTCACAACTAAATTATTACTTCTATTTGACTTGAGTTGGCAATTGAGCATACAATTACCGTAGACTTGTCATTCAGGGAAGCGTTGTTAAGTATACGCCAATAACAGAGTCGTGCGGATAATGCCTAGGCATTGAATACAACAAGTAATTTACTATGTAATACGATAATAATACAGCTTTAGCCTCTAAATAATAGGAGTTTGGATTCGACCAGTAAATGAATTCTCACGGACATAACTTAATAATTAATTTATCAAAATGCAAACAAGCGACGATTTATTAATCAATTCTTGAGTTTTCTTTAATAATATTCATGACGAAAACAACACTTGTTGGATTTTTAGTTGTAATAACATATATGAATACTTGGAACATGATAATGACTTTGGTATTCAAAAATTCAAAAATTCGTTTAATCATATAGGTAATACAATGTACACTTATGATCGTCAAAAAGAAGAAATGTATTTGAAATGCTTCTAACTTTACATTTAGTGCCAGTTTTCAAATCAAGGGCGTAAAACGGAAGAGGAGAACTGGCAATAAACTCTCCGCCACTCTTTTTAATCGCCATGTTTTTTTTTACACAGCGTTTTTAAGGAGCTGCAACCATTACAACATGTACCACATGGCTATATTATGACAAGTGACTATTGACTAATACATTGTATAAATTGTATGTAAAGCCTAGCTTCGTGTTATCAGTCTTTTTTCTTATAAAGATAGAAGGTTCGAAGAGTAAAAAAACCATTACCTATCGTTTAGATAATTTCATACGTGGCGACGTTGTTACGAAGGCTTTCTAAATGATTTTTTTATATAACGGCATAAAAGGCTCGCCTGATGTTAAGTGATACCGCCATTCATAGACACTCACATTGCCAAAGCCTGCGAGTGCCGGCAGGCATTTTAAGAGTTGGTACGCTCTTTTCTTGAAGGACCCTAAGTTTGTATTGGTTCGGAAATACTTCAGTGGGCTTCAGCTGCACATAGTGGTGAGACAAAAAATACTTTGAAAAACCCTCAGTTGTGGAATGGCGGATGTGGTGATAGGGTTGGAATTTCGTATTTTTCCTTGACGTCCGATGATGAAACTCAACTGCAGGTTCAGTAAGCCTTGATGCCTTTTTTCCAGAAAAATGAGTGTTCATGCTCCTTATCATTTGAATTAGCTAAAATAACTTAATATTACGCTGTCAAACATAGGAATATGGTTAGAAAATTACCTAATTATATTATTACAGGGAAATAACGGGCTCGAAGATGCATCGTTCCGGCCCGCAGCAATGCTTGATGGACGGCGTCTATCGAAGTCACTTGTCAGTTCTGCTCATTGCACTTATTGAACAATTTGCATCACTTCCTCTGTAATCTCGAATTAAACACCGAGACCTTCATTGTTTTGTGAATGCAAATAATGCGCCCGCGCAGTTTGAGCGGAAAAATATTTGAATGAATAGTGTATTAGCGTGTGAAATTGTATTAGTACCGTTTAAGTTATATAATTTTCTGTGTTGCTTTTCTGACCCTAAGTATCAGATCTAATACATTTTTGACGTAAGTACTTCTCTTCACCTAAGACCCGTATTCTAGGGCATCAATCAAACTTAAATCTAGTTTCGAAAGCTGTAAAACCATTTTTTTGTATGCATTTTAACATATTTGTAGCGCTCAAGACGAGATTGTAACTTGAGATACAAATTAGAATATGGACTTTAGTATTACGTATAAGCGTCCTTTTCATTGATCTTTTTTATTGTTAGATCTGTCTTCTGGGTCAATCCAAAACAATGTTTTGTTGAATAAAACCTTTGATCCACGCGTTAAACACCAATCCACATAAACACAAATATAACGACCAAAATTGCAACAGTTTTCTAAAGGAAATAAATTAATTTTAACTATTTGATCTTATCAAACTTAAGGTATACAAGAACATTTACTTACTAATTTTATTAAAACATTTTTGAATGTTAAATATGGTTCCGTATATTTTGAAAAATATATAAGCTTTCTTTAATTAAATAACAAAGATATCTAAGTCGGCCCTATAGATGTATATCTGTATGCTTCAAACATTTAACGAATTATACTAAATTTAACTATAAACACATGACACGTGAATTATAAACAGAAGAGTTAAGGCGGCCTTAGCGCTTATAAACGATCTCTTCTAGAACGAGAGGATTCAAGACAGCCTTGCGATTCTGTAACTCACTTTTCGAACTCTCACAGCGGCGGTCGCGCTCAAATCAGGCGTAAAGCAGTCATTTTACGATTTGGCATTCTGATAAACAATATACAAGCTCCCTCATCAGAATGCCAAATCGTCAAATTATTTTCCAAATAAATAGATTTCTGTTATTATTTACGAAACATATAATCATTTTTGTACAAAGAACTGTACCTAAAGGTAAAACAGCGATAAACAATATCACAGGGTAATTTCAGGTTTTTCCTTCAGTCTCTATTGTAGAGGCTCCGGGGCTGTTTTCACGGTTAAAGCCGGTCCTGATTGAAACATATCAACTAGAAATGTATTTTTAACTATGGCGATTTATATTTTTCGCCTACCTTTTTCTATAACGTCGAAAAAAACGTATGTTTTCGTTATGCCTGAACCCTAAAAAATAATAGAATAAATTAATTTCGGCTAACACGCAACGGAACATCTATTATGTTTGGAAATGAGTTGTACTTCCTGATAACAGGCACTTATCGAGTCCGCCCTTTGTGGTTTTATTGGTTAATTATAATTTTAATCAAACGTCTTGTAACTATTAACTTTAGCAAAGTCGAATTGAAACTTATTTGCGTTTAATAATTTAATTTAGAATAAACGTGTTATTCAGCCTGACATACTATTGCTTTGTTCACACAAAGAAATACACTACTACTACAAATTGTACCTCTGGTTTTTGCCTCAGATTTCTGTTTACGTTTTTTCAATAGGTTTCCTTGGGATTTTCTCCTTTACCGTATGAGCAAATGTAAATTAAAATCTATTGGCGCACAGCAGTGACTCAAACGCACGTCCTCAAGAGTCGTACACTGCTTTTACCCCCACTGCATCTTTTTTTTAAATTTCTAGTCCACAACGGACTTGGAACTCTCGTAGATTTGCCAGCCACACTTCTACTTAACTGGTATGTCAGAGTGTTATTCATTTGGTTTTATATATAATTTTAACAACTATTTGTCACCTCCAAAGTTGGCATCCCATCTCCTTGAATTTGGCAAGCGAGTATAGCAAGTTGTTGACATACTTTACGAAAGATTTATATAAGTAAGGTAATATTTACGCGCCCCGCTGAGATAAGTGAAGGCAACTTACAGGAAGTGGGCTATTCCGGCGCCGTGCATCTCTTCCTATCGGTGACTGTCGTCACTTCCGTTTCCGGTATTCTTCGTACAGAGAACCGCCCCTTGCGATATGTTTTTCTAAGAGCTTTGATCTCGCAATTTATTTGCTTGTCAATTTCAGGAAGAGGCCACGCGACGCTTCTGCCTCCGATGTTGCGAGCCGTTGATTCTGTAGATAATATTTAATCGTGTGTCAATAATTACATGAATTTGCAATATTATAGGAAATTTTCTTGATATGAAATAAGTTATTTCTATAAATTTCGTTGTAAGATTTCCAATTAATATTAGCCTTTAAAAGTAGCTATTTAAGTAGCTTGCATATTAATGGGGACATTAAGTGATCTGTATGAAAGGAAATATATTTAAATCCGCCCAAAAAAATTGATTTATCTATTTCTTATAGTAGTTTAAGTAAAAATTATTTTATTTACTACTATATACTTTTACATACAAATCTTCCAAGGCTTCTTTACATTGTTAATTTTTACTACTTTTATTATTATAATATTATTTTTATTTTTTTGCGTCTGAGGCGCAAACTAACAAATGTGGCGTCTGGCAGAATGACCAGCGCTGTGGACCACGTCTGCTCCACAGCGTAATGCTGAGCCAGGGCCAGTTACACAACACGCACACTTAAAATGTACCGTATTCCTTCTTTTTTGATTATTATTATTTTGTGTGTTTCTGTGTGTGTGTTTCGTTAGTAATAAATGTTATGTCTGTCTGTATTAGTAAGTAAAATATGAATCCAATGTGAACGCTGAATGTCACCTGAATCTGCCTTATTATTCCTTCAATCACTTCCAGTGATTTGTGTATGCTATGTTAGTAACCAAGTACGCGCGAGTTCCTGTATTGGATTCCTACCTACACAATATTTTTGTATTGAAGAGGGTAGTTTACCATATTTCACTTCTCTATGAGATAAAACAAAAACTAAAGGGATTTGATTGATACTTTTGATACAACAGAATAATGAGGCGAATAAGTGACATATTAGATAATATAGCGGAAAGGACAGTTCGAGAGGTTATAATTTGATGCGTAGATAGCGGATCGCGGGGTCCTGTCGAACATGTGGACAATCTTTCATGCTCATCTGTGTTCACCCTTCTATTGATCCAGGGCAAGCGTTGGAATAGTGTGGAATGGATGCTGTGATTGAAAAGCTTTAACAAAGCTTGTCAAAGGGTTGGTGGTTTCAGTACAGTGTATGATGTACACCAGAATCAGCATTGATACATGATTAAAATATAAACTATTTTATGCATGCATTAACATTTGTTAGATATACTGGCTAAATACTAGTTTTTCTCATACTAGGCAGATCCTCAGGTTGGGATTTTAAGTTTAAATTATTTAAAAGATACGTACATATTTATTTTTTTAATCACTTTTATTATGTGTACATAAAGTGTACAATTGTATTATGTTCTACCAATAATTAAACTCATATCCACACTAAGCTAGCATCCCGTTGATTAGAGTCCACAGTGGGGGTGCGGGAAGAGACCGTGAAATTGTCTGCTCACTTCTGTAAATATAATTTAGGCGACAAAAGGACACATAAATGATATACCCGGGGTAACGCTGCAAGTGTGTGTCGCATTACTCGTTACACGAATTAAAATCCACCCACTTTAAATTAATAATATTTTTTAATTCAAATTTAGAATTATTTTGCTATGACAAACTAACTGGATCATAAAAATATTCTTTAATTAATAAATCATTCAATTTTATTTTTTAAAGATTTATAGAATGTTTTGGACATAATTAACATTCTATAAATCTAACAAACATTAACATTAACACTAACATTTTGGTAGTTTATGAACTATGTGAAAAACGCATGCATTACAGGAGTTATACACTTACACAGTTTTATTCACTTCCTTATAATCACTCATAATAAGAATAAGTAATCACTCATAATAAGCTTAAATAATTGTTTATACACCTACAAGACGAGGTAAGATCCTTAGACTATACCGCCTCTTAATGTTAAATGATACAGATTACAGAATATATAAATGGCGCGAAAGCTGGCGGAGCCACAGAGCACTAAAAATTAGAAGTTGTCATTGAATATAGAAATGGGGCGTCATCAAAGAAAATAATACTATTATTTAGACTTTATTCAACATACTATTCTAGTTATATCTGATTATAACCATATTGATTATTTTATCAATAATCTAATAATTATAAACGTGTTTTTAATTTAAAAATTGTTATGAAGAATATAAATATTGTAGCCTCAAAATATTTTTGTGGGCAGTTATTTACAAAATAATAAATATATAAGTCAATCTTTTAGGTTTAATGCATTCATTTATTATCAGTCACATCTTACATACAAATAATTTATTAATTACTAACCTTAAAATACAGTATTTACAATTTTCCTAACCTAATTATATAATTTTTTAGGTTTAATTATATTTACACAACGTATAAGTCCAAACTTAAAATATTAATAATTCATTATTGATTTAATTACGAGTATCAACCGAGAAAACCGCTTTCGACGTCAACTTGACGTTTTGTGCTTGACATTTGTGAAGTGTATTTTTTCTTTCCGGATAATAATAATTATCTATTGTCATGTATAAAGACTTAATATACATATACGTTTAAAATTTCCATTACACATGTTAATATGAAAAAATAATGTACAGCAAAATAGTGTGATAAAAATATTTTATTCTGTACTCTTGTATTTAAGTACATATAAGTAAATCATAGGATTTGTAAAGCTCAGAGTCATTGAATTATTTGGCCTTACTGCTTTTGTATTTCTTTGGCTAAAAATTAACATGAAAATAATTTTAAATAGTTAATACTTTATGAATAATACTATAACACGACGGACTTGCCAAATTAACGAATATCAATAAAGCGGACGCAGTAATGTGCAATAAGAAGGCTACCAAAAAAACACAAATGGTATTTTAAAATTTCGAAAATCACTTGAAAATGGAATGATACCTATTCCAGTCGTAGCTTATACGTAAGTTTTAATTAATAAACAAATTCATATATACTTAACATCTCCCATTCTTCAAATAAAATAACCTTAAATAAATATAAAAGCATCAGATTGTGACTAATGGAATCACAGAACAAATAAAATTAAAATGTAAATAGTGTAGCAGTGAAATGCTAATAATAAATTTCTCCATTTTAATAACTGTAACTGCTAGGGGAGCTTCTGGCCTGTTAAGTCAATATAACACTTCCATTACTCCAAATTAAATTCCTCGGGGAGAGAGATGAAGTTTTTATTCAGCGCAGACAAAGCTCCGGAAGAAATCGCCTGTATGCTGCTAACTTATTGCTTCTTTGTTACTAATCAATTCCTTTCACAATTAATTATCTTTGAGATTCACTGATAAAATATGTTAATTTTATGTGATTATGTTTATATACATTTATAGTATACAAAATACGTGTGTGTTACGTATTTTACTAACATCAAGTTGTAGCTTCTAAAACTAAAAGAGAGAGAGAGAGAGAGAGAGAAAATCCGACAGTGCTTATACTTCTTATTCCAATTGTTTTTAGGCGTAAACGGAACGTAACTAGAAAATTAAGTTTATTGGCAAATTGAGACGCAATGTTTCACAGACTATATCAACAAATAATATAAAGAATTGAATCAAATCAAAATTGTATTTCATTTAATTATTATTTAGACGTAAACGTCTACGTTAAATAGGGAAGATCAGACGCTATGTTTCAATAACAATACATAATTTTATACGAAAATATGAAACTTAATAATTATAAAGTTATATTTTATATAAAAATAAAATCACAAGTAAAAGACACTACACAGATGTCAACGTGTCAACGAACAATGGATGTGGCTTAAAATTTCAATAAGCTTTTAACAAATTGCAAGTGTGCACGGGTGTGATGGTATTAATATTTTACGGAATTAATCATTATAATCCTTATGGCAAACAAGTCGCCCTCGCGCGAATATAATGAAGTTGTCATTTTTTAGGCGCAAGGGAGGCTGGAGGAAATCCAAATTGAATCATGCGGCGAGGGAATTGTGCTATTATGTTATTAAACAGCGGAGGGCACGACCCTGCGCGAGTTTTTTGTTAGGGCAGAGACAGTTAACAGTTTTCACAATAGAATTATGATATAATTTGACGCAACAAAGGCGTCTAAGAAGTAGATAAATCAATTTGTTAGCTCGAGTTTGTACTCATCGAACTGTTTATAATTGCTATATAAAATTTTAATTATATATCTTTCATTTATACTAAGTAAATAAAAAACGTTTACTGGTGTATTATTAAAGTTACAACATAAGATTTATTTAAGTATACCGTGAGATTTTTATGGCCACTTTCATCGTTAAAAAGTTTTTAAGATTTATAAAAGATTTCTTAAGAAGTTATACATTATGTATTTCAAATTACATAAGCACATTTAATAATTACGTATGCGCATTATCAAAGTGTTTATCACACTCGAAAGAGCTAAGAGTAAAATGAAAGCTTTTATCCATATGTTAGAGAGAGTACTTACAGCAGCTTATTGTCACCCCCGCTAGAGAATTTGATAAAGCGTGTGCGAATATTAACAAAAGGAATATCTCGTTAAATTGATATCGTACTGAATTCAGGCGACTGTCGACCTTATGATACAATTTTTATGAACAATCACAATAATAATACATTGTATCGAACAGGGTTGTTACGCCGCTTCAATGAAACGGGCGTGAAATTGTCTCCGTTAGAAAATGTATAAAGGGGAAGATTAAAATATTATCCATGTTAAGTAAATATTCAAATGAATATTTTCCGTGTTAGACAACAATAGTCACTTCGGAGGGGAGGTGGCCGTAATTTGATAGATACCTATCTACAAAACGATGTTTCAAGGGACGTCTTATCATCATCATAAATTATAAACGCGATTTGGGATTGCTCCACAATTAAAAGCCTTTGATAGACATCAAAGGATTTGCTTTTGATACAATTGGTTTAATGAAGGTTTAAACGCATTCACAATACAATGGCTCCATGATGAATGTATGCAAAAGTATGTCGGTGTATGTTAAAGAAGGAATTGATCAAGGAATTTAGTTAGATATTAATATAATTTATAATTATATGTAATTATAATTTATGTTAATAAATTAATGTAGGTAAAATACAAAATTTTTAATAGTTTGAATTGCAGTGCATATTAAATATTATGCTAGTTAGATCATATAATTATTGATATACAGGTAAACTACTACTATGTCTGAGTTCATAAGAGTTGCTTGTTTTATTATTAGTTATCTTTTTTTATTAATTGTAGAATGACCCAGGTGAATGTTTTATTGTGTAATTCTATCGCATTAGTAATTAATGTAATGATAGATATTGGAAATAAACTAAACAAAAATTTAACCCACCAAAACTCTTCTGTTCTCTTTCTACATTAAATTCCGTTTTCAATTTAAATAAATATATTGTATAAAACTGTCAATTTTCTAATAAAACAATAATGTCACCCTTTTCCAATTTTTGTTGAAGCAGTTTATTAATTCGCAGGCGTGCAAGACTATAATTGATGTAACGAGAGTGAATGCACTCAGCTACAATGTGTCATGCATACACTTGCACCCCAGACCTCCGTTGGGACTCACCTATTGTTATAATAAAATGGCATTTCAGAGCAAGAAATATTGTACACTCGTGAGAAAAAGTTAATATTGAAATACTTAATTAATAACAGTAAAATTAAACAAGATATATTACAATAGCTGTTTAACGTCTTAAAATAATACATGTAATGTTATTTCTCTGTTTCATGAGTGTAGTAGTTAGAAAGACAATCTTTTTTACATTTTTATGTCTCAGGTCAAGGTATACCTTTAATGTTTTTATAAAACAGTAATATGTTGATACAAAAAGGGTATGATAGTGACATTTAATAGTTATATGGTATTTGGGTGCCCTTTTCACTAGTCCCACTAAACGGGCTTAGTGCTTCCTTCATCCATCTCGTATCACACATCATACATATCTGTCAATCAAATATTGAGAAGCTTCTGTACGCGATTATACAGCGCGGGGGTGTAACATGTTTATATGTTTATTTTAATACGCGTGTCGTGCGTATAATACGGAATTTATTACGGCACGACCCTCGCCCGGATTAATGCGATACGGAAGATTTGAATTCAGAGCATTAACTTGGATTGGTAGGTTTAGGGAGGGGGTAAGTAGGTAGTCGACTTGTCATAGTGATAAATGTTTCATATACAAATTCAAGCGAAATGTTTCAATATCGTAAATTCAATCACCAGTGCGGAACGGAACTCTATTCCTTTGTTTGTTCTACGGGACCACTACAACGCGGCTCTGTCTGGGAATGGAGTAAATGGGCATTTGTAAGCCAGGTATCAGATCTCAGTCTCATCTTACCTTACATCTAGTGAGGTGTAAAAAAAAACTAATAAACCTCTTAAAAAAAAAACCCCGCCCTTTTAAAAACAAACTTTTCCCCAAATTTTTCCCCCAAGGTTTTTTCCCCCCCCTGCTCCCCTCCCTTCCTTTTTTTTTTTTTTCCCCCCCCCCCCCGGAGATTGGTCCTCGGGGGGCATTTCGCGCTGAACCGATGGTCTAGCGACTGAAATAAACTCATAGCGATGTGTAGATGCGCGCAGGCGGCGACCGGCGCGGGCCCGGGGGGTGTTTCGCGGGCGGCGCGCGGGGGGGGGCGCCGGGCGGGGGGGAGGCGAAACAGCTGCGATCAGTACGGTGCAAGCCACGGAGTCGAGCGGCATCGCGGCGAATAGAGAAGGGAATAAATTAGTTTAGTCGTGTCGGGCGAAAAATGAAACAGAGTTTTTGCTGCACGTATTTGGAAGTCTGGCCATCCACAGCATTAATTTAATATACCTTAATCTCAAAAACAATTTTTCAGCGGAACTTAAAATTCTATTTGCATTAACTTTTTCCCCCCTCTTGTCGGTACTTTTTTGAATATTCATAAGAATATAATTGAAGGTTTCAGTACTGATTCTGGTATACTCAAAAAAATTTTTCTGTTTTTTTCTGACATTTTTCATACTTCTTTGTGGAATTCTCCACAATTTCTCCAAATATTAGGTCTTGCACCAAAAGCCTTTTCTTTCCCAAAAACCCCGGGGTTTTTTTTAAAAAAATTTTTTCCCCCTTGAACTCGGCGGCAACGCGCCGGCCCACCGGCCCCCCCGCCGTTACATAGATAGATATTTATTATTCAATGTTGTTGTATTTTTGTATTCTTTTATTCTTGTTTTTTTTGTGTTGTCGGTAGTCGGTAGAAAAAGATTAACTATAGGTAGATAAATATTTCTATGTATTTATTTTTTTAGGTGTAACAGAACATAAATAATAAGTCTTAATGAGTCATATACGTAGTCGGTCCCAAAGTTCTGTCATAAATGGAAAAAAAAAAAAAAAAAAAAAAAAATAAAATTTTTTTTTTTGTTTTTTTTTTTATTTTTTCATTAATTAAGGAATAAAAAAGATAATTTCGAAATACCTCCCTATTTTTATAGCCCTTAACTCTTTAATTTGTGTGATTTATTGTTTTTAAAGATGATTAATTTCAAATTTTCATGAGTTTATCACAGACCTTCCTCTCTAAGCCCTGTATAATTTTTAGTTAAGTCAAAAATCCTATTCTAATTAAGAGATGTTTTGACCTCAAACAGCTTATGTCTTGGCTTTGTATGCAGACGCAAGTCCTTGAAACGAAGTGATGTCCCGCAAATAGGTACAAGGCGATACAAAACCTTCTTGTACACTGTACACTTTTTGACCCCTTTTCGAAAAAATTATATTACCTATAATCCACCAAACCATTACATGATGGATGATGTCCATTTGCACCTTGAACTTTATTTTCAGCTTCTTCAAAACTCCTAGCTACACTTATAATTCTTTTATTGTACTTCTTTCAATATCGAAAAATTTTTCGTCCGTAAAGAGGATATCACGGTGTCGGTTTTTCGCGTACCGCTTAAACAACACCCACGATCTCTAGCCTTATTGCTTTAGACGAGCATTAGTAAGTGCCCCCCTCTTTTTGTATGCTCGTAGACCAAGATCTTCATTTAAAACCTTTTTACTGTTTTCCTACTGACACCCATCTGCAAATCCATCAATTCTGTTTTCGGACCAGGATTTCTTACTATCCGCGCCTTGATAGCTTTGATTCTCTGGCCCCATGATTTCTTGTCCCCCCTCAACACTGGAGATTCAAGGTACCTATAATAGTACCGTACACAAACCTAAGCTTATACTCAAATTTTAACTTGAAAATGGTACTCGGCAATCCACAGCGTGCAACGCAGATAACAACTATTCGGTTTACTTTCAATGTCCACTCATCTGAAAAATTCGGAAGTTTTTTTTTTTTTTTTAAAACAAATTGCAAACATTCCAAAATAGCATGCTTGAGTGGGGAATTGGGGCCAACTACGCATAATAACCCCCCTCTTTGTTTCGATTAAAGCCATGTTTATTTTAGAACATATCAAATGTTATCAGCGAAGAGTACTTAGATTCTCATATAAACCCGAACGAGAAATGTAAATATGTTTATGACTAAAAACTATAGGCCGGTTTTATGACTATATAGATAACGTCTAGGTCTTAAGGCCGATCTTATTAATGATCGACGGATGTGCAATGATTTATAACAACCAATAACTGGAAAAACTGTAATCTATTTTCATGCATATACAAATCGGTTGAACAGAAAACCATAAAACATCCCGCACAAAGAATCTTTATGTAAACATAACAAACATAAAAAGCGTTATATCTGTTGTTTCAACTCATTTCGAAAGTCATTAATCAGAAGCATTTGTAATTGTAGTCAGTAACTATGATTAGATTTTATTACAAGGCATACGATTCCATCCCTTCGCGGACGTCCGAGGGCAGAGATTGATTAGCTTGATACAACGTAAATATTTGTAAAGTCGAGTGTAAGAAATCAATAATTATTTATTTCTGGTAATGATTAAGCTAAATATTAGATCAACACATGGAAAGAAGTATACTTAGAAGATACACAATATCAAAAGTGAATATCTTAGACAAAAAATGAAAGCAATCGATGCACGGTTACAAGCTTGGAATTAATATGGCAATGGCCCGGTCATGAAACACGATATCTAGACATCAGATGCACATTAAAGAGAACACAATGGAAGGTACCACCTGGAAAAAGAAGAGTGGGCAAGCCAAAGAGTGGCTGACATTCGGAAAAGATCCGAGAAATCTGGAAAGGGTTGGAGGAGGCCTTGACCCAAGAGGGGTCTTTATCCACAAACAACTAACATTTAACTATTAACAATTAGCTATAAGTAAATACTAACAACATTTGAAATGGAAATTAAGGATATGGAAATAAAAAGGCTATATTATTATTATTAATTACTTGTGAGCATTATTCAAATTTAAAATAGTTCTAAAAAAGGTTTCATCTCGTATTTGGAAAACGAAACAAAATCAATAATAATAATCTTTATTTCTTCTCTCACATATACATACAAGGTTATTATGATTAAACTAAGATGATAAAATTAGGAAGTCTATGTGAGAGACTGGTCTCTGTAACAGGAGACCTGAGAGACAGATTGCCAGCCTCTCCACCACCGGGCCGGAACACGTACAATCAGGTCATTGTCATAAGATACAATAGAAGAAAATGAGTAAGTGCTAAAAGAAAAAATTGCAAACGGAGTCGTAAAAATAAATTTGGTGTGTGTTGTGTGTGTGTGTGTGTGTGTGTGTGTGTGTGTGTGTGTGTGTGTGTGTGTGTGAATTAAAATGAATAAAATAAGCTTCCAATATTTGAAGCGTACAGTGTCCTCTACAAAAGCCTATGTTGAAATTACACCATTGGATAACAATGCACCAATGGATTTTCTATGTGCGCATTAAACACTCACTCGTACGGTGCTGATTAACCTCGTGAGGAAACCGGCCTGCCCAAAAAGTAGACGGCGAGAGTCAGGCATGAAATGCTGACCACCTACTTGCCTATTAGAGAAAACAAATACACAAATCTGAGGCCCAGACCTAAAATGTTGTAGCGCCGTTGGTATTTTTTAAATTGTCTCGACCTTAAAAAGTGATGGAATTTATAGAGTGAAAAATGTACACGTATCTTGGTTTATATTAAGAATGTAATCTACTTTTTTAATGTCTCTAGGTTTTCTCACTGTATTTTATAAGGTTTGATTTTTCTTCTGTCCTGGATTTGTTAAGTCATCTTTTCATCTACTCATTGGTTACCCAGGATAGGATTCATCTGATATCCTGTATACAAGAGGAGGTATCAGAAAGTACAATCAATCAATCAAATAATCTGTATTTCAATGAATTTATTGCTAAATTCTTAAAAGATAAATGTCTTTTAGTCAGTATAATTACTTTATTATTATTTTAATAAAATGTACGTGAATTTCATGACCATGTCTCTTTCGATTAAGAATAATAATTATTAAATTGATAATGTAGATTAGTTGGAACGCAATTTAGACAATTTTATAGTTTATTAAAAAATATAAATGAAAAAGTCATGTAATTATGATGTAAGGTTTATTATTTTCCATTGTGTTTTGTATAATTGAGGTATTAGATCAAAATTCAGTATCTGCACTATGTTGCTTATTGTTGTATTATGTAAAGTAGATGCAGTAGTCCATATCTATTAATCAGGATTTGAACCTGGAAAGTTCGCGTTAACCTTGTTAGAGAGATAAAATACTAGTAGATAGTTATTTATATAATAATCTCTAGAGGTATCGTAAGTGGGTGGCAGAGTTATATATTTAATAATATGTTTGTCTTAAGTAAGTTGAAAATCAATTTTATTGTTCCATACAATAGTTCGAACACAATAAATAAAGGGTGTTTAATAGACATTAAAAATACCAGTAAATCTCTCGGTGTCGTGAAATTTGTTTCCTTACGGGATTTTTCTAATCTTCTTTAGCATCGTTTATATTGATTATAGCGCTGCTCCAGCCTAATTTATATTCAGTTTGTGTTTTTTCATCACGCTCTGTGCTTAATATCGCAATTTGTACCTTAGTTGGCGTAAACTGGGGACCTGTCACTTTATTTCTGGACATTTCGTTTTCCCCCTGTAACCTTCTTTATTGCTATTTCACAGATAAACAACCAAAGTTTACGGTTTATGTACCTATAAAAAAGAATTACTGGTTCTTTCAGAAAAATTTAAACTCTCTGGTCTAAGAAAAACATATAAGGAAATAGAATTACCAGCCCACTATTGCGTACTTTTCATGCTTGCTTCGCACCAAAATAATATTGATTCGATTTTACGTCATTTTACTTGCAATTTATTACATTTTATTATAGTGGGAAATAGTCAATTTATTATCGTTTCTATTTTTAAACTCTTAGTGTAACATTATTTGTATAATCTAATTCTAAATGTTTGTTTTTGTGTTACTTGACCGATGACGGTGGCTATAAACAGTTCATACAATGTCTCCAAAAGTATGTCTACAAAAAATTGTATCAGATTTTATATGAATAGCAATTGCATATACATACTAAATTCCCTAATCGAATCTGACCACTCAAAAACCATGGCGCCGCAGATCAATTAGTTCCGAGTAATAAACAAAGCAAATATGTCGGTTATGGAAAGAATCCGACTGCTAAACTTCTTTTGATGCATCAATCAAAATCATACAGATAATGAAATCATCATTTGGGTGGCCATAGAGAGGTCGATTCTGAGAATCTTAGTTTGAGTCCCATGTGCGCAGCCATTATCACATTCTTGATTTATTAATTAGTCGTTATATAGCTGCAGATCGAAACAGAACTTTTTAGAAAGCGAAACAAGAATTTATGCATAACATATTGCCCAAGCGTGCATAGAAATTATCAAATTATTATGAAAAGTTCTTATCAACTTTTCTTTAAAATTCATGCCATGAACGACATAAATAGTTTTAATTTATTGCCAAGATATGGTGTGATGTCAGCAATATTGCTCATTAATATTATACCGCGATTCAAATTGATATTTAAGAGGGCAATAAAAAACTCCATTAGGACGCATATATTATTTTGTAGTTATGTTACAAGCTTATACGACATAGTGTAAAATAATAAATGCTAACCAGTGTTGTATGCTCTAATATTATGAAAATATTGTTCTTTCTTGCATTATACGCAGGCATAGAGTCTCTTGAAGGTTTTTTTATTCATTGAATTTTTCATACATATTTTGCTCTTTTTTTCTCATCCAATAATTAATGTATTTCAGAGGATGACCTTCGCAAACATTATGGTTTAAGTTTTTACAATAAATGTGGAAACTACGTGAAGATATTTAACTGTCTAACGGCATGCAAGAGCCTCGGTTACCAAATATTTCGTCTGAACCATAAGTGCTCGTGCAGTTGTCATGAGATGAAGACTTCTACGTTTCTACCGTTTTTTATGTGGAGAACAAATGGAACCACGAGAAAGGTTCCGAAGACGAATGCTCCGAAACTATATCAAGTTGTTGGTACATTATTTCCACCAGAGCTTTTGTCATCTGGGGAAATAGATACTACCACGGTTGGGAATATAACAACCACTAGAAGTGAAACTAACCATACCACTATTAGTGATTCAATCGAAAATAGTACTGTTAATGATGACTTAAGTGGTAACAATACTTCAGGGAATATAACAACTGTAGAAGCATAAATTATTAAATTATAATATTAGAAATGCTGTTTGTTTAATAGTTATTGTATACAATTTTATATATTATTTTAGTAATTCGTTTACACAGGATAACAAATTGTTAAGACTGAATGTAATTATTATTTGTAAGATTCAGAGCCAAGACTTAGCACAAACTATGGCTCTCGTATGCCAAATTCAATATGTTTTTGATAAAAATAGGGAAAAGTTAAAGCGTTCAGCCCCGTAACGTACGTGTTCTTTAATTAAATAAATATCTACTGCAAGTACTCAGAGTGAAATATTAATGATTTCACAAAAATATAAATGCTGTCCTAAATTTTTTTTCAAATTAACTCTGCCTCCTTGAATTCTTGAAGTTCTTGAGATAAAAATATTCAGGTGTCGTGTAAATGTCATGTAGGAATAAAGTGCATACAATCAATAAAATTATGATTCTCTTTGTGTTATTGATTTTTTATATCTCAAGCATTAAGCAGACAGGTTTTAAGTGCTCATACATACGTTCAATTACCTGTTCAATACTTAATAATATGCAGCATGCAATAAAATTTTATATTACAGATTGGTGTAATGTTTATGAATTTTATGATTATTGAAACTGTTAAAAAGTACATTTATGAACTTACCATCGTTGTTTGCAAATTTATATTTCGATAATTTGGCGAAATGTTGCATTATCTTTTAGGCGTTTTTGTTTTACTGCCTTTTTCGTATAGCGTGAATGATAGTGTTATTGGTAAGAGTAGATTAATTTTAGTATATTAATATAATTATTTCACCAAAGTAAATAAACATCTTGCTAAACAAAAACTTGATAATCAAAAGATTGGCAGACAGTTTATTGCCAGTTCTTCTCGCCCTTGATTTGAGAACTGGCAGTAAGTTTAAATTTAGAAGGTTTTTATGTAAGGTTTTTTTCTTAAGGGTATACAGTGTTGTCTATATGAATAAATGATATTTTGACTTTCGTATGGTCCCCAATTTTTATTTATTTTATCAATTATGACTTAAGTATTATTAAATTATATTAAATATTGAAAACAATAATAGATCCACCTAATGCTTTATTTGGTTGCTTTATATGGTCACTTTATTTTTACTAAACAATGATTTATCTTTGTCGTAGCAATAAAAAAATTAAATTTAAAAAGTTTTTGTTGATATATTATTATTATTTAAAATATTTTAAAACATAGTTTTATGTTTCCAGCTATTTCTCCAAATGATTTCGTTACTGTTGAACGAGTTGAAAATGGTATGGTTATTTTTTTAAATTTAATATCAAAGTCAGAATAAATTATAATATTTCTACGTTTTATTCAGGAACTAGAAGAAAATCAATTCTTCGTTACGGCTTCCACAGAACATCCGAATGTTTGAATTTCGAAAAGGCCTATCTATGCATACAAAAATGTCTAGATTTGAAATATGACATTGCATATGCAGATAAGAAATGTTATTGCACATGTTATGCTAAAAAAGACAAAGCAAAGTACACAGATAAATCGGGGATTCAGGAAAAATGGAAATTAGGTGCGCCTACGACAAAACTACCGATATGGGCTCAGAAAAAAGAGAAAGAACCGGAAACGCATTTTGAAGATGATATTGAATTGGATCATTTAAGCGGAAATGACACATCTGTTTCTGGAAATCAAACGATTGCTGACAATATCATGGAAAATAAAACTAGTGTCTCAAGTGAAGTTTTAAGTGAAAATAGTACAGCTGAACCTTTGTCAAATTCTACAGATTTAGTCGTTAAAGCCACAACAATAGATGATAATATCGCGGTTACGACTGTTGATGCATAATTTAGTACATATATAATTAATATA
Source organism: Pieris macdunnoughi (assembly GCA_905332375.1). Classification (NCBI taxonomy): domain Eukaryota; kingdom Metazoa; phylum Arthropoda; class Insecta; order Lepidoptera; family Pieridae; genus Pieris; species Pieris macdunnoughi. The sequence goes on from CAJOBZ010000002.1 coordinate 7,029,064, forward strand.
TTAAGTATACTTAAAAATTAAAACAAAATAGAAATCGTTTCTTTATATCATGTTTCCTCGTATGTGATTCTTCTATTTTTGCTGTTCAAACAAAGTCCTTGTTGGTGCTTTGTGGTCGGTGCCAGTCCACGGAAGAGTCCACGGAAGAAGCTCAATGTGACTTGATCGCTACTTAGCAGCCTGCAATTGACATAAAAAACGTCTATTGCGTCTACACCAAATAAATATGTATCAATAAACTAACTTGTTAAGTTACTTGTTAGTTAAGGTGCAGATCTGTTGGCTGAACTTGTGTTTTATTAACTTAAGTGGGACTTAAGGTAATGGACATTAAAGCGAAACCTCCGATAGCAATTTCTAAAAAGGCCTAACTTACAATACACGCTGTTCCTATATTTTAGACCCTTAGTAGAATATAGCAATGATTTTAATTTTATAAGAATATAAAACTGTTTCATTTTATTCCATGTCATAAACTATGCCCTGTCAATGTTAGCCACGTGAGCGTGTGCGCTGAATATTTACTGTTAGTTGCGGAAATAATTATCGATATATTATACTTAATGGATACATTAGGGAAATAACTTGCCTTCATATAATATTAATCTTTATGTCCTTCAGAATATTATAGGGAATAGCTGGAACTAATATATTTGTATGGTTTTAGAGGCTGTTATTTTACTATTTTTACTATACGATATGCGCTGACCAAGTCTCTATTACGTTATGAAACTGAATCTGATATTGGGGCATGGGCCACATTCACATTGGGCCATGGCCCCAACTTGAGTAGGTTTAACCTCATCCTGAACCTGATATGACTTTCTATGTAAGATAAAAATAGTTCATTATTGGGTTTGAAGCGTAGTTGTTTCCTCATGATATCCCCCTACACCACTTTACGATGATTTGTATCGTTAATTGCACATAAAATCCTATTTTTTTAGGGTTCGAACGCACGACCTTTGGGTTGAGTACACTTAACCTCTAACCTGACGCTGCAATTTAGTATACTGCTTTGTTACTGCCACCCAAATATGACATTGCTACGGGAGTATTTTTAAAGAAAACAAATGACGATACGCCTGTTATGGAAAACACAGCATCTGCTACAAAAACTATTCTAATTCAGTGCACTTATTTTTTCGTAAGTCCCTTTATGCGAAGTCACAAACTTTTTATCAATACCCTGGAGGCAGTAAGCGAGACTGACGGCTATGACGTATCACTGAGATTTTTTAGCAATACGAACAGAACATAAATATGCTTTTATGTCAATATATCAATTTTGTTTGTCCCGTTCGACGTTTTTAGACAAAATATACGGACAGTGACGTGGGTAATACAACTTTATATTTTTACTTTCTATACAGGGTTTGTTTGGCACAATACCGCATACATTTCTATTTTAAACCTATTTCTAATAATTCATTTACTGCCAATTACCAAAGATAAGGACCTAAATAATATATTATTAGATAAATTGGTTTGCAGTGTTAGCCTAGTGGCTTCCGCGTGCGACTCATCCCTCAGGGCGTAGGTTCGATCCCCGGCTGTGCACCAATGGACTTTCTCTCTATGTGCGCTTTTGACATTCGCTCAAACGGTGAAGGTAAAAATCGCGAGGAAAACGGCTTGCCTTAGTTCCATAAAGTCGACGGCGTGTGTCACTGGAGGCTGATCACCTACTTGCCTCTTAGATTTACAAATTATCGTGAAACAGACACAGAAATCACAGGCCCAGACCTAAAAAGGTTGTATCGCCACTGATATTTTTTAATTGGTTTGTACCAACGTCTTTCCTTAAATCGTTTAGAACAATCTGAGTGCCATGAGCCCCAACATGTTACCTTACGAATATTAAAACAAGATTTTTTTTACCCGCAACGTGTAACTGTATCGGACTTAAAACTAGATATTTAATGAATTCCTTCGGGTAAACGTATTATTAATACATCTATTTCTATACTATTTATATACATCACGTATAATTTGTGTGTATGAACCGATGTATAATAAGTAGAATGAGTAGATAACTAATGGTATATTTTATTGGACATAAAAGGAATATCGCGGATTGAATGTCGCTTTTCATAGTTTTGGCGCTTTGTCACTAAGGGATGAACATATAAATCTCGCGATGACCCTCCCTTATGGCAGGCAAAGATACAAAGACGATATAGGTCAGCTGGGACCGGGATGGACGCAATAAAATTTCGATTGTCGATATTTATTAAAGATTGACCCCTCGTTTTTCTAAATTATTTATGGTACGAGAAAATGATACCCTTTTCATCGTTTCACGTCCCAAATATTTGTCGCGCGTCCCATTACAGTATGTTTTTCATATATAATTGTTTTATCGACTAACTGGAGGGATATAAGTAAACCATTTGATAGGCCTACTATTTATTATTTAATTGAACCCTTTTGTCAATTGCATAGTTTTTAATTTGATACTGAATAATTTTATTAACTTTTATTACTTTGAGATTTGAAGTTGGGTGGCGTAAATGGCAAGAAGAACAGAAGAGTGGAGGAAAAAAGTACTGAACTGGTGCCCAAGAAACAAAGAGAACTAAAGAGAACGACACAACTTAGAATGTCGATAGACCAAATTAAAGAAACAGCTGGTGGTACATTATAGAGTGGCACAGTGCAGAGAGAAATGCAAGGATTTGGAGAAGGCCTTCGTCTTCTCCAAAAAGGGTACACAGATACCTAAAAGACGATTCAAATAGAAACGTGTTTAAATTAAATGTATCTGAATTAAAGGCACAACTAGAACTTATATACTTTTTATTGTTTTTCAAAGTATTCACCACGTAGTTAATACACTTTTCCATTCGCTCAAATCAGTTATTATAACATTTATTCCACTCTAAAGTGGAGGTGTTCAAAATGGCTGACTTGAAAGCGTCGACTGCTTCTTCACCGGACTGGAACCTTTGACCACGAAGACTTTTCTTAATTTTGGAAATGTAAAGAAATCGTTAGGGCTTAGGTCAGGACTTATGGAGGATGGTCAAGAATTTCTACTTTTCCTGCTTCAAATACTAATTGTTTGACGAGCCTTGTGAGATTGCGTTGTCGTGGTGCAGATGATGCGTCGCTTTGAGTTAGATTTTCGAAGTTTGGCGATGACTTGTGGTAAACAAACTGTGCTATACCTCTCTGCGTTAACCGTTCTACAATCTTCAAGTGCAATAGTCCAACATGGCTGGTTTTTCCAACGGACTGGCACATCTTCTTTGAAGTGCTTCGAGAACGAACGACTTTAGTCGGCTTTGGCTCGTCTTGAAAGACCCAGATTGTAGATTGTTGTTGGGAATCAGGATCGTAGGCATAGATGCAAGATTCATCACCACTGATGATGTCGTAGACGTGATTTGACTCTCCTCGGTTGAATCTTTGCTGAGTTTTCTTACACCATCTGACGCGGGCCGCCTTGTGATCGTCGGAAAGCAGATGCGGTATCCAACGGCAAACTAGCTTTCTCACACCAAGCGCTTCATGCAAGATCTTCTGAATGGTTGTCCCTGAGATGCCTAATAGAGCCTCTATCTCTTGATACGTCACATGACGATCTTCGAGAATTAGTTGTCTCACAGCAATGATGTTTTCTTCAGTGAAGGCGGATTTTGGGCGTCCTTCGCGAGATTTGTCACTAGCACTAGTATGTCCACGCTGGAATCCTAAATACCAGCGTTCGACAGTCCGCAGACATGGGGCTTCATCACTGAACACAGCTCTTCAAAACACTGAAGCCGTGTCAGGCCTCTTCTAAAGTTGTAGAAAATTATTGCACGAACATTTTCCTTAGAAAGATTCATTTTCGTACGTAACCTGACAGATTCCAATCGACGCTGTGACTAAACAATAGCATTAATCCTAATACTTTCAACTGTTTTAAGATTCAAAATTTAAACACTTTCGAATATAGAACAGTTCCAAATTCAAAATTGCCGGGAAATATGGAAACGACAGAACTTAAAAGGCATGCCTCGTATTATTACTATAATAACCACTTATTCTACGTTGGTAGAATATCTCTATGTATCTCTAGGTCGTAAAATATTAGTAAATTCCCTTTACAAGACATTAAATATGAACGATATGACGACTAAACGAGGTTTAAACGATTCTTGTAAAACAATGTTGCAAATAAAAATACAATAATTTTAAATAATTAATATAATAAAAATTGGCATTATATAGCAAACACTAAGATGAAAACAGATACTAACGCTACTCAAATACAGTGTTTCCCAGTACTTGTTAATCTTCATTTTCTTATCAGCTTCGTACACTCAAAGCAAAGAAACATCGAACAATAAGAACAGTATAAAAATTGGAACTTTGTTCATAATACCGATGTAGGCATCATCAAAAGTTCGCTTCGCACCCTCGCGCCCATTCGTGCAGAGATTACCAATAAATCCAATACGGGATAATTGGCCCGCTTAATTCTGTTCTATCTTTCTACTTAGTTCAGTCGTCAGAATGCGCCAGCTCAGGCCCCCTGGGAGCGTCCAGTCGAGACTACGAATGCCAATTACTTGCCAAACAAAAATCTTTTGATTTAGAAATGATTTTATAGGGAACTTCTGAAACAAAGAACACCGAATTTGTGAATCAGGCTCAATGTCATAAACGGCACTTTTAAATAATGATGTTATAAAAGTGGAGTGTTAATAGATACCTAATTGATTCCATTTTTTAATATTATTTAATAGATAAATCGGTTATTAGTAAGGACCAAGACGAGGGAGGCATTTCAAATTGATAAATCCCTTTGCCACTACTGAGGTTTTGGGCAGACGTTTTTCCGTCTTTTCAACTGTAACTCTGCGTCGTAATTTTAAACGTTAAGGAAGGTACAAGACGTACTTCAGCAATAATCTTGGTAGTGTACAGACGCAAGAAGTGCTGTCCATACCATATTTAAAATTTAAAAGTATGCTGACTTTTAGGAGGACATTTAAATAAATATATTACAGAAATAGTAAATAATAAAATATCAATTCATAGTGGTGACGGGCGCTGAGTGGCACATGATGGACACAAGGTGCCACTTTCCCGTGTCGTCTAATGGATTGTATATTATAGAGCCTGGGGTGACAGCGATTTGATATTCGCATCAACAGACGGCCCTTGGGACCTCTGTGACGTGTTCAATAGCTAAGTCCTCTGATCGTGTAGATTTGTATGATATTTATAAATTGATTTTAGTCCGCTATTTATACTTTACAACGCTGAGATGTAGGGTTTCAGGAAGATTTAGACTCAAGAGACAAATGGGTGAATATAACCCCATGACCCATTTTGGTGTGGCAGGACTTCCAACATACTGTACTGTAAGAGTGTAAGAACTCAGCTCCAATTTCCGAATATAATTATACCAATGTCATGCAAAACACATTTAAACAATATTTTTCATATTTATTTTCAATGGGGTAATGGTATTTTTCTCTTAATTAAGAATCGTAATTTTGGTATACTCTATATGCATTTTGCTGCCTAAACAAAACAAATAAAAATATAATCATTTTAATTACAATAAATTTTAAATAATAATTAACTAATTATACACCCCATGTTATTTACGATGTAAAATATAAGGTAAGTTGTATGGCATCGTAACCCCAAGTGGAGTTGAAATTAAAACGTCAGTCAAAGCGGAAAAATCCCGTTCCGAAAAATTAGCCAGCAAAATTCCGACAAATAATTAATCTCGAATAATCATACAAAACGATGCGAGCGGGATTCTCGGCCATTATTACCATTCATTTCAAATCAGCCGTGCGGAGGGTTGGGAGGGGAGGGCCGACCTGAATAAGCATACATTTTCCAATCAGACCACGTATCATTTAACTCGCTATTAAATTCGACTTCTTCCCTTCGAATTATCATCATGTCAAATGTAGATCCCTCTAATATTGAATTAAAGGAAATTTCGAAGCATTTTTTCTGGTTAATGTCTTTTTCGTAAATGTATATTCAAATATAAAATAAAATTCTTTCTACCTTTATTACTTCGATAGATGGCCAATATTATTTAGTTTTTATTTCACTAAAGTATTTATATTAGTATTATAGCACCTTCGGACATTTTCTTCAGAAGTAGTGCCTTCGTATCTCTTTTAAAGTAGTCTAACGTATCTCTAAAGGATACTAGATATACTGTTTAAAGGAAAAATAAAGTCAAGTTCGGAAAAAAATTGCCCTAATGTTTCGGTCTTCTCTATCTTTTGTATTTTACCACATTTTGCCAAATATAAAAAATCTCGAAAGAATTTTGTATATAATACATTATTTGGCGTCAAATTACTTGTAGTTATAGTAAAACATCATTTACTTTAAAGAGGAAAAAATCTTTTAACTTTATAACACGGTCGGTGTTAGGAAAACTCATAAAAGATTCCTTCCTAAAATTTATTGTGTGGTGAGCATTGAAGTTGGTAAAAAGAGGCTTCAATGCCTCATTATACCTACTCCTATACACTTTTCATAAACACCGTCATAACATTCATGCTTAAGACCTTTTACTGTAATTACTCGCTTTCCGGAGGGTGAATTAGAGAATTAAATTTTTATGAAAGAAGTCTTGGTCGTGTCTTACACAGTATAAATGCACGAAAGAGTTCACTAGGCATTTCATTTCAGTTGAAAAATTGAAGACAAAAGGGGCTGAAACTGTAGTTTTCTTTTCGTATAAAACAATTTTTTCTTTCAACCATTTCGTTAAGTATAAAAAGGTTTTATTTTAGTTAATTCATCAGATCTTTAACGTCTGCTATTAAGCATTCTAAATGTTTAAATATAATAAATGCGTCTTTATAATGTTTAAAGATGTCTTATTTAAATTTGTAGCTCGAGTATAATAATAGCGTCATAACAATTAATTGATCTAGGAGTTACATAAAATTATTCCAAATAGGGTATGATCAAGTAATATTTACAACAAAAATTCCGACGCATTGAGAACTTACTTTTTCCAAGTCGGTTGAAAAGATACTTATCGATAATCGACTCAAATGTTTTCCTGTATGGTATTAAAGGCATTTGATCCCTGACTTTTAATGCTTCACCTTGGTATTAAAATTATGTGTATGTTTGTATCACGCTAGCTATTGTAGGGCCTCAACAGAACAGCTCGTATTAGGGGAAGTGAATACCGCGTCAAGGTCTTCGTTCAATTAAAAATTGATATTGTATTGTCTTATAATAATTAAATAATAATTGTATTTAAGCGATATGTTATTTTTCAGTTTACGTGCATGTTTTAAATAGACTTTGTAATAAATTGTTTAATACAATTAAAAATATAACATATAAATTAAGGTGCATCATGCATAAGAAATTGTAAATATACGTATATATGTCAATGATATTATTAATATATTTTTGTATTGAGATAGTAGATAGAGAAATATATTAAAATGTATACAATAGAAGACTAATAACGACCCAATTTGGTAAGCTAAAAATAGGTTTAAACGTATCTTGTAATTTTGTAGTCCATATCTATAACAAAATTCATAACAATCAAAGGACTTGAAGAATATAGAACCATGCATTTATAATATTAGTATTATATGTATGGTCAATGACATCGACCCCTGATAAAATGTATAATGTTATACCGTATTTCATCCGAAATATAGTCAATTGTTCTGATGTTGCATCAAAGCAAAGTAGAAATACGGACCAAAATTTAAGGATAGTTATTAAAAACGTTCAAAAGGATAGAAATTAATATTTTTTAAAATTAACCTAAGCCCCTGGCGCTAATTACTCGGAACCCGATATCAGTCATTAGGAGATCCCCAATTATTGCGCCGCGCAAAATTCTTAATTATATCTCTTGAATTTCTAAGCAAAGTGTTGCCTTAAGCATCAGCGGGGCAGCAAAATAATATGTTTGTAAACATCGCGAAATTTTACCGTTATAACTGTTAATTATTCTAATAACGATCCGATTTTGGATACGGGTTTGATCGGTTAATTTAAACAAAACGATTTCAAAATTCTATAATAACAATACTTGACTTTGGCAAAGACGCAAGGCGTTTTTTGACCTAATTTCAATGTTGGTTACATGAGGAAAATATTTTTTCTCATGAATTTTTTTTTTTCAGAGCCTTTTTATTTCAGATAGCTTTATACTTAAGCACATTTATATTTCTTATCTTCTTATCTAATTCTTTTTAGATAAATGTGCCATATTTTGACAAAGGCCTCCTCCAAATCCCGCCATTCCTGTCTGCACTGTGCCACCCTCTGTCATGTACTGTTTTTCTCATTACCTTTACACTAAAATCATCACTTTGAACTAATCCAATTCGATAAAAAATAAATTTACGAAAGTACTTCACTTTTGAATAAAACTTATTGAACGCATAGAAACGAGAATATATTTTTAATATGTAACACCTACTCGCGATAACCAGACTCGCACTGTAGCGGTTAATGCAAAGCACTCGAAACGCCGAGTTACGAAAGTAATGCGTTGTATTCAAATATAAAAAAAAAACATTAACAAACAACCCAAGCAAATTTCTTTGAATCATCAAAAAAGTTGAAATGTATATTTCTTAATGCATTTTAACAGGTCATAAAACTTACGTTAAACGCTGGATAATGTGTTAAAAGAGGAGCTCATCGCCCTACCAATTAGGTAGATAATTACGGTGTTCAGTTCGGAGTTATTAATTTAATAAGGGGTCGGGTGACGTCAGGTGCCTCGGCGCGTGTCTTAAATAATCATATATCGTTGACCTTTGACAGTCAATCAATAATTACCCTGTATTTATAAGATTTCAATAGATATTAACGTAGTGTAATGTAATTTCATATGTTTCATCAGATTCCTGAGGCTTACGTCAACAATGTGAGTGGTAGCGAAGCGCCTTTTAGACAAAATGTTGATAATGGCTTTTTTGTTTCATCATCCTTTTCTTCTATGGACGTGTGTATAAGGTCAAAAACCTTTGGACATTGCAAAATCTAAACGTTTTAACTATATCGATCAAACCCGTAATAGTCAGTCGCAAAAACACAATTCAATACAACTTTTAAAAATTTATAAAGTAATAAAGAAACCAAATATACTCTATAATAATTATCCAATGCAAATTCACAGACACTAGCGAAACATAATAGACGTTGCGCATTCACATAATCGTCTTCGCTGGCTTAATCTCCTCTCATATTCGCTAATTACCTTCGCGACACTTTGGATTACTTATTTTAAATACCCCCTTCCTTATCGCTTTCACTTGATCGGCTAAACGACAATCGGCTAAAGTATAAGGATTTAGGGTGTTAGCTTCGTGAATATCCTTAACGGTATATATACAAAAGTAAAGTCAAAAATTTTGATTCACATTATTTTCAACTTCAAATTAGTGGTCTCGAACATGAATTACATTTACATTAGTACAACTGGCGCTGCAACCTTTTTAGGTCTGGGCCTCAGATTTCTGCATCTGTTGCGTGATCATATATACTGCAAGTAGATGATGAGCCTTCTGTGCCTGCGTCGACTTTTTGGGTTCAAGCCATGCCGGTTTTCTCACGATGTGTTCCTTCACGTACGAGCGAGTGTTAAGTGTTCACATAGACAGTAAGTCCATAGGTACACAGCCGGGGATCGAATCTACGACCCCAGGGATGGGTCGTTTGTTTTTTAAAGATGAACTGTCTATGAACTTGATGCTTTATAATCACAGTTTTCTAAACCCTTCCTGCTCTAATCATAAAACCTTAACGATGCAAAGGTTGTTATCTGTTATTATCAAATATTCATTTTGAATCCAATCGCATATTACTCACTCGTCAATAGGGATCCGTCACCCTTTTAATTTACGAGTGAGCGAGGGGTCATTAAACAATAAGTGTTGATTAAAAGCCCGTATGCGCGGGCGGCGGGTGGGCAGCGGCCTATTGCGAAATAACTGCGCTTCCTGCATCCAAGTCATTATTGTATCACAATGATTGCGCTGACGCCTCGAGTGCGTCTATGTCAATTTATTTGTCCTCAATATTGTACAACCCTTTTAATAAACGTGCGAATAGTATGTTATATTTTTTATTTTAGATTTTTTAGTTGTTATATGTAAGACCTCTTATTGGTTACTAGGGACACGCGTTTTTACATAAGTTAATATTGATAGTAAAAAATTGTCAATGATATTTAAGAGATCACAGTTGTGATACACCCGTTAAATTCTACCAATATTTAAAGATTATTTATGAATAATTTTTATAATTATTAATAAAAAAATAAAATAAATCAGTGGCGCTTCAACCACTGATATTTTTTAATCTAATTGGCAAGTTGGTGATCAGCATCCTATGTCTGACACACGTCGTCGACTTTTTGGGTCTAAGACGTATGTCGGTTTCGGCACGATGTTTTCCTTTACCGTTCGAGCGAATGTTTTCTTACTATGCGCACATAGTAAGAAAGTCCTTTGGTGCACTGCCGAGGATCGAAAATACGGCCTCAGGAATGAGTGTCGCACGCTTAAGCCACAAGGCCAACACTATTCTATATTATTATTATTAATAATAAATGAAACACCAAACGCATTGTGAACAATAATTGATTTCATTTCCAGAAGAAAAATACTCATTTGATATCACAATAAACCCGTGCCGTGCTTCCTCAGAAATGCTACAGATAATTACTTGAGATAATTCGGGGAGCAAGGAACCTCATTAGGGTGGGGGATATCCACAATAATCCTCACTATTGTTTAAGAGATTCAATAAGAACTTATATTTATCACGTACGTCCGAGATCATCTGTGAAAACCATTTATGGAAATTGTATACCAATCGTTAAAAAGAGGACCGTCCTGTTAACAGATTTTAAATCATTGCCGTCAATAGGCCCCATTGTAACGTCAGGTTAGTTCACAAGCGGTCGTTCCAGTCGAACAAAATGATCTTCGGATCGCAAGCTCCACACCTTTCGAAACGATAGATCTCATTCAAATAATAAGGAGTTATAGATCAGCGGTGAGCGACCACAGACATACCCGCATTTGAGTATTGAATTTATTTTCATGCCTGGCTCCATGGTGATTCTCGAAGATGATAAGCCTCGATTTATATTTGCTCGATGATCGGTAGCTACTCTTTTCCATACTTTGACGTGAGTGCGTGTTTGATTATACAAAGGGCTAAATCTAAGCATTGCCATCGCCACGCCAAGATTTCATACATTATTCATTATTATAATAAAATTATATTTTTAGCCGTTGGGTACATATTGGAATCTATTCAGTTATACATTGAGTAATATAATTTCAAAAACGTAAGTACCATATAAAATACGACTCCTTGACGTTTTTATGATTTATATGAAACCGGTATTTTTACGTTAGACTACTACTATTATGAACCAAATTCAAAATAACTTGGTGAGCCATAGGTAAGACACTTCCTGCAACTATAGACTAGCAAAATAACAAATGAGGAAAGTCCTATATATCTGGGGCATGAAGCACACACATTCTTCATACTTGTTAACTGATTAAAATTCAAAATTCACAGCGTCTTGCGAATAAAATATAGCCTCAATGCGGCACGTAGATGCACGTCTACGACCCCTGCGTCTGCGCATATTTACATCTCACTTACGGCTAACTAGCTGCGCCACGCCGGGCCAATGTATTGTGCGGAAATGTCGCGGAGCGCACGAAACAATCCTACCGTTTACCGTAATATGCATACAAATGTAAGTATCGTTTTACTGTTTCTATCTGTCTACAAAAGCGAGGCTATTCTACTTGTATATTATTCTTAGCGATCTTTGCAATATAAGTTAAAATATTTCGAATTTTCTACTTCGGGGCTTACTTACATATTCTACATGTATGTAAATATCTGTATAATATAATTATATTGTTTCAAATTAAATTAGATTAATTATTTGGCTCAGCCAAGCAAAAACTATTGTTTGGTAGTCGGACTGTGGAGGCTTAAGAATAATTTTTTTATTTGACTTATTCTTACATCCAAACGACAATGTCGAAACATTTAATTGTTATACATTATTAAAGGAAATCCGGTATTAAAAAAATATAGCGCTGACAACATAATACCACAAACCACAACTGTAATTAATCCGAAGTTGGGATCAGCTTTCACATAATATTGGTGTCAAATGTTAACTATTATACTAAAAATTAAGTTACAAGTCACCAGATGCCAATGCTTTGTCAACACAGCTGGTCCAAACCCCCAGAAGATTTTTCACATATACTGCCTAATGTCCCCCAGAATGACTGTCTAAGCAATACGACTAGATTGCAACCTATGGACTTTCTTTGTTCGCATTCGCTCGTAGGATGAAGGAAAACATCGTAAGGAAACCAGCATGCTTTAACCGAAAAATTTGACGTCGTGTGCTAGGCACTGAAGGCTGCTTAAAAACAAATAATCATCACAGATATAGAAACCTAAAAGGTTGTAGTTCCACTGTTTTTACATCCTTACATACTTATATCAATTTATCCCCAACCCCAATCGTTTTTATCGGAAATTTTCTCTACTGATGAGAGAATTATATACCTGTGTAATGAATTTTCCTACATCATTATCTGCTGACAAAAACAGAGACAACAAAATGTGTCATTGAAAAGTACGCAATGTAAATTCTATTATTACGCTCTTTTATTTTTCAATTACGAACCCTCCGTCCCGACAGTGCCTTGGGGTTAAATTTGTAGACCCTTAGGTATATATTTTTATTTTACATATATTATTTCCATTTTGGTAGCTACTTACGTAGATTAATCAATTTGAACAAGTGCCATGCAAGCTTTTTTCTACGGTGTGTAATTATTGGGCTTTAGAGGTGCCGTGCCCCGGAGACACAGTTCGTTTGCTTAAATTAATGTTCCTGGATGTCCTGAGTTTGATTCTTGGCCACTATAATATTTTTTGTGCTACTGATAATATTAACGGATTATTTTGATAGATTAGGTTATAGATTATTAAATAAGTGGAAATTATTTTTTATAGATTATTAAATAAGTGGAAATTATTTTGTATAGATTTGGTTATAGATTATTAAATAAGTGAAAATTTTCTTTGATTATTCCACAGGTGCTAATTAAAGATTTAAGTTGGCGCCTGGTATATGGTACTGGTAGCCCCAGAGCTGGTGCTTTCCTCGATCAAGGAATAAGTATCGCAATACACCGAGAATGCTACCAGCGATAAAGGCACACTGCCACCAAACTTTTTAAATTTGTTTTAATTTTCTTTTTATTAACTTTTAATTATTTTTATTATTACTATGTAGGTTAAGAAAATTGTAAATACTAATTTAAATAAACGATATATTAAATTAAATTAACAAAAATTGATTTTTAATGACTGATTGGCATTTAATTGGGCCCTAATTAGCTGGATATGTAAATTGTTAACATCGGAAAAGAAATTGTGAAAATCAAATATGCTCATTGCTCATGGCTCATACAGCCTCTAATGTTCATAACACCTTAGTCTGGTAGATCAAAAATGTATTTAAGATTAAAATATGTATGGATAAAGAAAAATGAGAAAACTAATATGTTTTGTAATTCGTTTTCCATAGACACTGGCTGTTAACATTTTCTCTATAAAATAATTGTATTGAGCTCCTACACTTCTATCCGTCAGAGACCTCATTGTTTTAATATATTTATTACTTAAAAACCGAACGAAAAGCTCTGATTAATCAGTAGTAACAGTTGATTACCGCTTTCGCGTGAAACCGCGGTGTTTTGGCAATAAACGGTAACTTATAAAACGATGGGTAAACCCGCAGCTTATAACGAGGCGTGTTTTAAATTTGTTCACGAACACTCCATTAAGTCAACACTAGCGAGTCACGCGACGCGACTCGTCGATGACAAACGATCGCTGCGCCAGTCGATTCCCACAGAGCAGGAAAACAGTGCTTGCATTTTTACACCCACAAGAAGGTTAAGTATACTAGTCTTAGTAAATCTGTGGCAATGATAAACTGATAAATTGAGTTGTAATAATATATTTGTTATGGGCTTCTTTAGAAATGGCTTTTATTGTAAAACTTTTGATATTTTAATTTCATATTATGATTTTTTTGTTAAATATTCAAGTCGAAGGTCCGCCATGAGACCTAGTTAGGTTTCGTTCTTAAAAAAGTGTTACTTCTTAGATTTTCGTTAATAATTCACAATTGCTAAATTGTATCTTTGAGTTGTCGTTAAACTAAAATATAACTAAAATCAATTATAAATTGCCTAATATGTTTCTTTCATTATTACGTTTATATATTTTATACTGCATAAAACTTTATACAAATAAATAAATCACATAAGTCAGTAAGCTGATTTTATTAAGCTGTGTTTAATAACCACAGGTAAATCATCCCTCAGAAGTACTCGGGGTACTAAATTAAATCATTTCTATTTAAATTGCTATTCACTTTACACGCAACACAACATAAGGAAGATTCCATAGATTTAGGGGAAGTTGTAATAAACAGTACACGATTTTTACTACTTACTGGTTTATATTTACTTAAAACACTTTAAATCAAATTGGCTACTATTTATGTAAAATAGTCGAATTATTCCAGTTGAAAGAGAGACTAAATCTTGGACTAGATTTATGTTGATATAGATATGCTTAATAGGCAGCAAAGTTTTATTAAAAATTTTGAGTAATTACACGGGAAACGAACCTATGGGCATTACATAGCAGAAAGTGAACAAAAAGGTCACCAATAATTATAAATATCGGTAATACTAGGAGTCTTACAGATATGTGTCGTTGCTATATTATTATGTATACAGGGTTATTGGTAATTTGATAAGAATATGGTAGGGGGTGATAGAAGTTAAGACTACTTATGTTTAGTTCGAATACGAATTTCCGCCGGCAACATTTGTGATTTTACACTTTCTTTTAAATAAGTTCCTTGTTATAGAAAAACACTTTTTTAACGGATTTGAAGTTATGTTTTATTATAAATTTACAATTATTTTACATAATTTTAAATTTAACCGACGCTACGCGTGCTTTACAGCGTGCGTGGTCACGGTGACTGAAGACAAAAGATTGTAAATTAATAATAAAACATAACTTAAAATCCGTTAAAAAAGTGTTTTTCTATGTCTAAAAGTTATGTCAATAAAAGACAATCAATACCAAGTTCCTTGTTGTTATGCATTGTTTGGAGAGGTAAGAAATCAGGTTTGTTTAATAAACTGCAGGCCAAGTTTCTTAAAAATTTTTAGTTTTAAGGCATTTAGTGGAAAATAATATTTAAATAATATTGGTTTTCGTCTCGATTTTTTAAATTTGTACCGATAATTGTTGTTTTAATATTGATAGATAACCAGTGTTTAATTGTTAACGTATGGTATAGTACTATTTATACGTAGAATTACAATGAATCTTGTAAAATAATCGTTTATAACAATATATAAATTGATATAATATGAAACAATTTTCAGTATAGAGTTTATCAAAAGAAAAAAAGTAATATTCAATTTTTGTGAACGTAACTTAAGTTATATTATTTTTGAAACAAATATTTATTTCGTAAATAATTATAATTACTTTCACTACCATAGGTACTGAGATAAATAATATCCTCTACGGTCTTTAAACTTTACGAAAATTTGTTTGAGGCACTAATATCACGTTATTCCATGGTTTGAAGTAGAGAAATGAAAATAATTTCGACATTCCATCAATAAAGATGAGTCAAGCACTAAACAGATGTTCAAATAGCTTCACGGAAATACCTAGAACCGTCTTATATGGCAATATCGTAGCTTTTAATTATTCATATATATTTAACATACGAAGCACGCGATATAGATATATACGTATTTATTGGAATTGATTTTAGATCTGTAATAAATCTTCATACCTACGAATAATTATTGCATCATGTGCCAAGGCTATATTTTTTAAAAGACTCACCGGTGTTTTTGTTACAGCGTGGCTGTAAAATTTTTATACATTTATTAACTAGTAGCGCTATAACCTCTAAAACCTCATGAGATTTTTAAATCTGTTTCGTGATAATTTTGTTTCTTAATAGACAAGTAGGTGATCAGCCAGTGCTTGACTTGTGCCGATTTTTGAGTTAAAGGCATGCCAGTTTCTTCTCGATATTTTCCTTCACAAAACAATCGAGTACTTGCGCATATATAAAGGAAAGTCTATCGGCGCTTAGCCGTGATTTGAAAATAAGACCTCAGTGTTAAACAGCGCGCTCAAGCCATTAGGCCAACAGTGTTCCCTTATATTCCATGTTCCAATTTATTATTGTTGTTTAATGTAAGAAAATCTTTAAACTAATACGACACTCGTCGGCACTTTCTATTTACATTTGGCATGAACAATTTATCCTGTACATTGTGGAAATTAAATAATATTAGCTAAGGTCCCTGAGTCATTGTACACTTTTTAAGAAAGCGAATGACTGCTTTGAAATATTGAACTGGCTTTCTTGAATAACAATTATCAATCAAAGATGACGATTTAGCCATTTACATTCGGTATGACGATTATTATATAATGCAAATCACATTTATTGAGCCGATTTTTTTTCAACGTGTGTATTGTTCGTAATTCCTATTACTTATACTATTCATATTATAACTTGAAAGACACAAAAGTTGCGGAACACTGTAATAAAGTTGGAAGGTGTAAAATTGGAAATCAAAAACATGTTATCCATTTGATAGTGGCAATAAAATAACTTTGTTAACAACTAGATCGATCTTATCACATATAAATCTTAACACATGAAATATAAAGTTGCCTTCGAACGACCACTTGTTAACGTGCGTTACCGAATGTCGCATTTCACAACGCTGCGCCGGATCACGTACTGAAATCCTCGCCGAGAACATAAACTATTTACAAACTATTAAATATTCAATACGCGATTGCAAAATACGCCAAATTATTGCATTAGCAGTGAACAGGGATTCCCGATATTGTGGTTCAGCGATCGGCCGGCATACACCATATGCGGCATAAATAATTTAATAATTCGCAATACGGAATTTACCATACTGTCGCTCGTACCGTTCGTCTGTTTCTGTATTCAATATGAGTATTTGTTTCTCATACTACTGTCGCATTGGGCAACATTTATACAGAGATTTCACCGATTGAAATTCTAGCGTCTAACCACGGTGTAACGTTGATTTTCGCCCGTCCGAAGTTTGGCTCAGATCTTTTAAAATTGCATGTGTTGATATGTAGGTGAATAAAGCACGGTTGTACATTTCAATATCGGGAACATCCGTGTTATGCGCGTGACCTTGCAAATCACAGCCTGCTTTCCAAACGACTTCAGGGAATCGGTAGCCGGTGTCTGTATTGCACGACACTTGCCGTGTATGAAGAATATTTTATTAGTTACTTGTTGATTTATTTAAGCGATGACCTGGCTTTGACTATTGCGTTGTCACGTATATTTTTATTCGAGAGCTACAATAGCGTGAGAACTGAGCCACGGCATAATTTATGATGCTTGTTATGAATTCTCGAAATCATAAGTCGAAATATGCATAATAGTCTGGACTAGCGATTATCATTCTGATATCGTTAGAGATAAAGTCACTTGGTTTATGTTCTGTCAATGTGGAATTTTGGTAAAGTTTCCCAGTAAAACTATAAATATATAACTTCTTTCTTTAATCGTTTTCTTTATTACTGAAGGTTGTGTTGGTGTTCGCATAGCTTCCTCTATTCTTCCTGCCTACTTAACTTAACATGGTCGGTCCAGCGAGCGGGGTATCGGCCTCGGGGTCTCGTGCCTTCCAGTCCACTTCCACTGTCGCCACAAGCTTCTCCAAGTTAAAAAAATTATATATATAACCGAAAACATTGTTCTGGTCTATGACTTTACAGAAAGGCATAATCAACATACGCATTTAATAGCCAGGTTCAGAGCCGTTGCCGGCTATTTAACAATTTCTAGTTTTGTTTACTATAACATAAAAGATTTACTCTTTTAGTACTTTTAAATTATTAACTAATATTTTTTACTATAGATTACTATTTCTTAAGAGGCGTTATATATCGTACTTAAAGTCAGACTCGAAGTATTAAGGATATCTATGATACAGGAAAGATGCTTTAAAATTTTTAGATTTGGGGACACTTTTAATTAAAAGATGCCTGTATCAGCAAAACAAACTTAACACAATAAATGATTATACTCAAATAATTAAGCTATTTTACCTATATATTTTTTTGATTACTATGAATTTATACATATATATACCAATAGCGCTACAAACTTTTAAGTCTGGCCGTCAAATTTCTGTATCTGTTCCGTGATCATTTCAAATAGGCAAGGTGATCGACCTTCTGTGCCTGACACATACCGTCGCTTTTTTTGGGATTACAGTTTCCTCATAATGTTTTCCTTCACCGTACGTGCGAGTGTTAAATTCGCACAGGCAGAATGTCAATTGCACAGCCGCGATCGAACCTACTACCAGCGATAAGAGTCGCACGATGAAACCACTAGGCCAACACTGCTCTATGAATTTATACAACCATAAAGAGATATTAAAAATTTAAGCGCGCGCGTATAGAGCATCTTAGATATGTAGGCGCCCCACTGTAATTTCATCCTGTGCATTTTAATAGGTACCTTGAATCCACGTAATTTAGAGTTAGTACCATACTCACACACGATTTATGTCTACGATTATGAGAAGCAGATTAATGAGACAATGACCTTTTTGTCTATCTGCATTTTGCCTAAAATTAACATAAGCTTGGTAGATTTAAGAGTGAACATTTTGTGAATATAATATTTGATGGGTCAGACCCTTATTACTTTTGAATCTTTAAAGAAAACCTTGCCTTATTAATACATTATCTTCTGCTGCTGCTAACAATACTTAGACAGGAGGTCCAAGCTCCGATTTACGTGAAAGAATAATTTTTGTTTTGATACTGAACTACTTAATTATCTAGTGATTACTGAACGATTAGGGGTTGCGACACTTAATATTCCACAAAAAAACACAAATACCCGACAGAAATGCGTTTAATCATCACAATTTTACAATACATTTTTGGATATAGAAAATGCAAGGCCACCGTAGATGGTGAGATCGGGTTGGGTAGGCCTTGTCATACATACCTGGACCAAATCCAGGAGTAGAGAAGGGACAAGTTAAAAGTACCCTTAACCGACAAGCATGCATGGTGAATGTCATGAAAGTGGATGATGCGAAAGATGTATCAGGACCGTAGCAAGTGGAGATACGTGGTCTCTGCCTACTCCTTCGAGAAACAGGCGTGATAATATAAATAAAATAAATTTTAAATTAATAAAACTGTCCTATCATTTTTTCAAATGGACGATAGATATACTCGTAATTTCACAGTACATTATTATATGTTAACACGAAAACCAACCCTCCAAAAGCATGGCTATAATTTGATATCTTAATTAGTGCGATATAATTATACTGATTTTAAAATTATTGTCATAACTGCATTTTATAACCGCATAACACGTTACAGATCGTAACTAACTACAATCAATTTTTTTGATTGTGACTCTTAAAAATATCCTATGTTCTATGTGAAGTGAAAGACATCATTGTTTAGCCATAAAAGGCCGCTGCCGTAGCCAATGGACACCCATGTTAGTGGGTGCGTTGCCGGCCTTTAAGGGCGGAGCATGCCCTTTTTTAAAGTTTAAAGTGGAGGTCGTATCTCCCAGGAAAGACTTCCACTAGAAGTCAATTCCACAGCTCGCCGTTATAATATATCTGTATTGAATTAAAAGTAAGTACTAAGTGTAAATTATATGTTACTTTCCAATATAGAAACTGACTGTAGCGATTAAAAAGTAAAATGCTGTGTAATAAATCGTATAATTAACTTACGCTAAGTGAATATTTCTTCGTATATTTTTTCCAATCACAAACGTAAACATGTCATAGTCAAGTCAAGTTTTATCAGTCGCAGACGCACGGCTTCGCTAATGACTTTTATCTCGTATATTGCTTTATCGGCGCACTGTTTGACTTCATCATGAGGTTTCGAGTTCGAATCTCAGGAGCTATTTCATCTAAACCTATTAAAATATTATATCTATAGAAATATTTTAAAAAACCCTAATTTGCGATGAGACTGATCCTGTCAGACATCCGTCCATCAGGTTATATATTAAAAACGTATTTTGGTCTGCGCTCACACCTGTTCTATATTTTTTGCGTAAAACCACTTTCAATAGAGATGGCCCGCCTTGACCAAATCCGTCTAGAGATCTTAATTTAAATTCAATTATATCCTTGTTTATATCAGCACTAATTGTGCATACAGTTAACAACAGTGCGTGTACTGAAATTTATGTCTAAGATTTCACCACAAATAAGCTTGTCAGCGGCTTTTATCAGTTGGATCGTTAATTAATTAGAGAAATTGAGCGATCGTAGCGCATGGGGACCAATAACTCCTACTCACCGTATCATAGCTTCATTCAACCTTATTTATTTTTACAACTCACGTGAGGAAAATTGAATTGAAATAGATCGAACGCAGGTCACAGTGGAATACGTCACCAACACGATTAGATAGAAATTATAGTGTTATTGTTTCTGCATGATTTTGTCCTTATGTATTAGAAGTTTAGATTAATACTATTTAGAGATTCATCAGTAATATCTATGAATATACGTACCTAATGAATTAAATTCATACTTATCCATGAAAGCTACAATAGATAATTTCGTGAAAGTAAAAATTTCGAGGGTCAACTGAATTTATTTAGCACATGTAATCATTGCCAACCAATTCCAAAAGATCAAATATAGAGTAAGCGGAGTCACAAAGACAATAAAATGGTTCAATAAAATAGCAGAGCATAGACAAAACGCTACAATAACATCAGAACGGGAACGAATCGCTAGTTTACGACATGAGCACAACGACCGACTGCTCTACAAATGAATAAGCCATCTGTTCTAATAGCTACAATTAAACATGGTCGTCGGAACATCGGTCCAGGCTCAGTTCAACATTTGGCTTTAAGAATCAATACTGTCCGTTTGCTAATTAACAATGCCAATCTAGGAAAGTCTTCGAGTATGCCTAACAAGATTAAAATTAGATTTGTTCCTGTTCAAATGAGTCAACGCTTTATGCATTCTAAAAGTGGTTCAAAGTTCCGCTTGTATTAACATTTTTTTGAGGCATGAACACGAACTAATAAATACCATTCACACAGAGTATTTGTCGGGATTTTAGAGACATGAGATGCTAAGAAAAATTATTCTTAAGGTAATACAAAAATATGTGCATACTTTTCATAATAACTTTATTAATTTATCCCAAATTATGTTTAAACATAAGAATAAATATTTTGTGAATTAATTAGTTATGTAATATAATATTAGTTTGTTAGACAAATAAGAACGGACTTGCAAATGCTCCTAGACAAATAACACATTTTACTATTGTTTTAATTTTCCTTAACACTTAAGTATGCTGACAATAAAATGCTATTGTTAATACTATTTTTGAATGGTATTTCAGACATCTCATTACACGTTCAGTTACAAGGTGTTATGTGCCTCCCTAAGTTAATTAAATGATAAACCTATTTTTTTTGACGTTCAAATTGTTAGAATTCACACATCGTATGAAAAAGTAAGCATTTGTGCTATTTGCCGACTTCGTTATTTCATAGAATGCGCGTTGTAACTTACACCTTACATTAACGTTTATCAAAAAAGTGTCACCCAGTGTATTACAGAGTAGAAGCAAAGTTGTATGGAACTGTTGTATTACAATCATAAACGTTAGTAAATTAATATAGTCCTCAAATCAAGGGCGTAGAACGAACGAGAAGTACAGACAAGAAACTCTCCGCTGATCGGTTTAATGACCAAGTTTTTTATTAACCAAGCTTGTAAGGAGCTGCCACCATGATGCAGCAAGTATATATAAAAATAATAAAAGCAATAAAAAAAAATTTTTTTAAATTTATTTCAGTCATATCCTAATGCTGACTTCGTTTAAATAGAAAATGCAAATACGTTCGTGGTTAATTAGTCAAGTGCTTACTATAATTAAAAGACAGATATTATCTCACATACCATCTAACTTGATATTTAAATGACGTTTGGTACCAAGTTGCCTTAAAGGAAGGACTCATGCACAGTTTTTGCAAGTGCTGAGTTGCGATCGAGTAAAGTATTCATATATGGCGAACTGTCATAATTAAAGATCATAATGAGAGTCGTTCGATTGTTTTTTGCAAATACTGAGAATTGTCATAACTTAATGTCAAATTGTCTGAAATGATTACTGACTATATTTGTCAGACAAAAACGGAACATAATTAGTAGAAACGGTAAATGGTTACAATGTGTTAAGTTGTGACAGCTGCATTGTATTGTATTACCTTTAAGTTTTTTAACAACTTAACTACAGACTTAAGTTTAAAGAAATTTAAAAGTTGCTACATTCTTTTTACTAATACGCTTCAGGTTAATAAGATTACAATGGAATCTAGGACCTCGAGGCTATTCTCAATCAACACGGAGTCGGAAAGTGACTCATTCACTTTAGGTAGGAAGATATCAAAGAAATACTTAACTTGACATTTTAAAACGCGTCTCAAATATCATATCAATCATCCCTTAAGAAACAGCCGTCAATTCTCTATACTGTCTAGTTTCACATGACAAAAATTAATAAAACAATCCAGTTACATCTGTAAGTAAAGGATATTAATTATATGCTTGTTTATAATTTGCTCTATATATTCGGGTAAACATGGAAAGAAAATCGGTGGCACTGATTGGCACACTGGTAGATATCTGAAGGTGGATAACCTACGCTCATTTGACCTTTATAGAATCGTTTAAACTATAATAACTCTGTCAGCTATGCAAATACCATTTATGTAAAGCAGAAAAAAATAATTACCATATTGATACAGACATGACCCTCATTAACGTGTTATAAATGTATTATATATGTAAAATAAGTGAGTGATAACCTCATCATTCACTTAAGAATAATTAAATGATCTTATTAATGGCGCCAAAATCCTGCAATTAATGCAATTTAATATTGTCTTGCAAACGTAGTTCATTCAAACAAAACTTTCACAAGCTAATGTGTATATACTTTGTACGTAACTCCATTTTTCGAGTGCTTTACAGAGTGGTAAGCGAAAGGCTGCTGCGTTCAATGCAATAATATTATGATAACATTGCGTTTTTTTTAATATAATATTTTAAATTGAATTGTGATACTTTCACAATTCAAGAGAAAACGTCCGGTTTCATCACTGCATGCGATGGAATAATTCCAGACTTATAGAGGTCCATTTCTAAAAGTATATTTTTTTTTTATTTGAAATCAATTTCATGATGAGATTTTATGAATCTGTAGCTGAACACGACATGCTTTGTAAAACACGGAATAGCGTCAAAGACAGTTTTTACAGTCCAGAGATTGTTACAAGTTATTGAAAACGGAAAACTCTTCAATGGATTTTTGACGGATTTTCCCAGTGCGAATGTATGTTACAACCCCTTTTCCGTTTGTGGGATATAGACACGTAATTGCGATGTACTTTATTACGCTATATTCCAAGTTTTATGTCATTCAATCTCCCTTTAATTGCATAAGCGACGTGTTTACAACATACATCTTGTAGCAATATATGGCGAAAGGTTTTGCGAGAAAAATTATGATCAGTTAATATCGATGGCTTTATATGTAAATATTATGTTCTATGACATTCCCTGCTTTTTCATATTCAGTAATTAGCTTATGGGCTAATATAATATTAGCTAATAGATATTGTTTCATTTTAAGGCTAACTCAAAATTTATATTGCCTTAGGACATTCGTATTCATTAGAATTATATTGGTAAAACCCAAAATATAGGTTGTATAATGATAAATCTTTCCAAATAACAATAGGCTTATATTCTTATATTCTTGGATAACAAGGGTTAAAATAATCGGGTTGACGATTCTATTAGTTTTCGACTAGTATCACAGTCCAAATATTGAAATATAAATTACTTTACACGTATATTAAACTTATTTTTACTATTTACTATTTCAATTTATTCCAAGGCTTTTTAAGACTCGATGACACGATGAACGTAATAAATAAACGTTTTTTAATTCGATAAAACTGCTTTCTTTAACTTGTATTGTCTTGGGTAACAGTTGTATTATTACTTATAATTGTTATTGTAAGGTAATTAATATTAATCTTTTCAGAGGTAATTAAAGCGGCTGTTATCCACAACGTCTCTTATAGCAATAATTAAATTTGTTATCCCTTATATTACACAAATACGTTATTTATTACAGGGATAAGTCAGCGCGCATTTTAAATCAATTAGATAATATAAGGTCGATAACTACGTCCTTTTAAGGAGTATCACTTTTAATTCAGGTTATTATGCATTTAAATATTGCTTAATTAAATATTTCTTATTAATTTGCTTAGGCATATAGGAATGTATGCCTTGACATGAAAATATAACGATTATGCAGGAATCTTACGTAACACCGAGTTATAAGACGAGCTTGTTGGTTTAAACAGTATTTGCCCTATAATGGACAGTTGCGTGTTTGATCACTGCATGTAAATTTTCCTTTAAGAAAAGTACCAATTGTAAAAATTCCGGCAACGCACTAGCAAGCCCTCTGGTATTGAGAGTGTCCATGGGCTTATATCACTTAACATCAGGTAAGCCTCCTGTACGTTTGCCCCCTGTTCTAAAAAAAAAATATGTTGTAAAAATTTAATGTATGTCTTTGAATCATATACATTCAGACAACATACAAAAAGTCTTCGCTGTTTTTCTAAAATTTTTACCAGGAATAACAGACGAATTGGGTGATCTGCTGTCGGATTAGAATTATAACAAAAAGTTTGGTAATATCTCTAGTTCGTGCAGTTTATGGAAATTAATTTATAACAAGTACGTATTTTAATATGAACTTGGTCTTACAATGAACTATCGTATTTTTATTATAATGAGCGTAGAAGCTCGCTTTGTGTCCTAAAAAGGCTGAATATTTGATGGCTCCGCTCATATTTTACTCTCATTCTGCGACCGGGAGCAGACATATAAATCAAAGAATGTTTACGAAGAAGGCGACCGCTCCACGCGTTTTTGTAATTGCTACAAAAACGCAACATGGGTGATATTTGAACTCGATGGCAAATTCGGAGTAATTTTGCCGACATATTATCAATAGTGCTAATATGGAGTCATAAACGTTCTTTTTTTAAAATTTTAAATATTATCATTAATCGTTTGACTAGAGTACGTACATGTAATTACAGGCCTTTGGCTCTCATGATATGTACGTCAATGAAAACAATTTTATCTGTAAATTACAGACCTACAAATTATAGGTATTGTTAATCGATTAGTATCAGTAGAACCAACCGTGAGGCAATATTACCTACTAGCGCGAAACTCATAAAATGCATATTTTAATCTACTTTTGTCATTTATTAATTTAATCTTGTATTTTTCAACAACTACTGTTATGTTCACTATTATTAATACGGTTTGGCATTTACTATACAAAATTTATAAAACTATACAAATGAAGAACATAATTCATACATTGTTTTAGATAAACCTATTATAATGTGACCACAAACAATGTCTCGATCTTCAAAACCCTTCAGTGAAATACCAAAATCAGAGTTTAATACTTCAATAAATCTTTTCTTCTCCGTACGCCCGTTATCCTTAAAGGCTCGCGAATACTTTTTATCAACCTTGGAGCCAGTTGAATCGTTTCGTCTAACCAAAAATATTAATTAGGGTATGGGACATGCAAAAATTCGGTGTCAGTATCAACCTGATTAGCTAGAGGTCCGCTTTGGGTACGTCATAAATCGCCATTGATTGGCCTAATCTGATTTGGATGTCAATTTTGAAAGCAAAGTGCAGTCGTATGAAAATACATGTCCCTTTATGCATTCTGTTTTCGAGGCATAATAATGAATATATTATATCATCGGGGCGTATATCTGTCTACCCGCGTGTAATGCAAAATATGCACTTATTCCTTTTGCTTTCCAGATACCATCGTTAAGGAAACAAAGATTTATACGTTCGTCATTTTGTCTTATTAAAAATGATGGATTTCTGTTTTGTTATTGTTTTAAATATTTAAGGGCAGTTGCATACACTGGTCATAGCTGATGAATTTCTCTTACCTTTAAGTTATGAGGATTCAATATTGCCACACTTATTCGTTATCAGAGTGCATTAAACATTTGAATCCTTAATTGCGCTTCAATAAATTACTGTACTCGTTCGAGGGCCTTAAAACATAAAATTATGACGAGTCCGTATCCGTTATGCATGCGACCTCACGCGCTTTGCAAAAACTGGGAATTAAAAACAGGAAGCCTGTCATACCGTTCACATCCCGTATGTATATACCCGGACACGTATGTCACCTAGTCGCTAGCGCTATTCGCATATCATGCTCATATATTTTTTGCCTACCTTTACATATGGCTGCATAGATTTCTTTACCTCTGGATCTTTATTCGTTAAATAGTAAATAGAACGTATTTAGGACATAAACAAGTTTTTTCAGATTATCACACATTGTTTATTAACGTAACTCAATTTTCTCTACTCTTTTGTGTGCAGCAATCGTGGTCAGCGAGAAACGATTAACTTTAAAAAGTATTTAAAAAAACTATATTAAATAAGCTTAAAAGAATATTACTTGCATACATTATAATGATTATTACAAAACAGTAAATAATAAAGGTAGACATTTAAAATAGCGGTCTTACTGCTAAGAAAAGTATCGTCCGAACAATTTTGAAATAGGTACCTTATTACTTAAATAGAACGTGAACTTTTTAATTGCGTGATCTTTCAACCACGCTTATTATAAAGCATACAAAACTTCGAGACAGATAAACATATATTTCCAAAGAGTGAAGTTTCTATTAAAAAGTAGTGTAAATTAAATTCTGTAAAGTTTCTATATCTCATTGAAACGTTCATTGATACATTTAATCGGATTGTTATTCAAAATGTATGCGTTTAATATGATTAAATTATGCAATGTCTATCTGTAGCAGACCAGTTCTATAATTCATTGTAAAATTTATAGACTCCTCTCACAAACGAGTATTATTCCCACGTTTGTTTTGATTGCGATATTAAAGTGAGCGATGAAAGCTATGATATTTCAGTACTCTTCATTTATTAGATATATATATTACTTAAATTGCTAATATATATCTCAGTATGAAAAGCAATTTTTCAAGTACGTACGTATTGTTGAACAAACAAATCTTCGACATTGTATCTGTTCCCTTAACTCTCCTTATTCAAAGGAACATTGTCAAGAGAAATGTACGATTATTGTACGCTTTCTTATGGATTGTGTTACAATAATATACAACTCTGGGTTTCGCTGAGGAGGGCTCACTATCAGTGAATTCATGTGGTTTATCAATTTAAACAGCCTTATAGACATATTTGTTTTCTCTTAGGCCGTGTTTGTGCTATTTTGCGAGATAAACAAAGATTTTGCGTTCAAATAATTTAAATTTACAAGAGCAGTAAACTTTTCAAGTGTTTATCAAAGAATTTGTAAAAACTCTGCGTAGATTGATATGGAACGTGATTATAAATAAAGGTGTATAATTATATTACTGCTGTACATTCATTTAGTAAAATACATCTTTTAAATAATCTGAAAGGTCTATAGACATGGACTTTTAAAGCCTTCATCTAAAAGTTAGACGGCCAATGCTTTAAATGTTATATAGTTTGGCTACAGAAAACTTTTTTATTTAATTTGCACATTAGAATATTTTTAAATAAAAATTGCTTGTACATGTTTCACGAGGCAATCCCAGGTTGCTTAAATATAAACATACTTAATAATAACATACATATATTTAATGACATTATTGCATTAATTCGATGTGTACGTAAATTAATAAATGGATAAACATTCGTATCGCGATGTCGCAGACAATAAATTTATGACATTAATATTTAATCGTTCATTTTTCTTTATCATATTAAAAGGCCAGCATTCCATCCGCGTAATTATGCAAAAAGCCGGACCACGGTCCGCGGCCGCCCTTTGACAACGGCATCATTATAGTTGACATAAACTAAGATTTATGCGATTGATTTATTAGAAGGTAAATATGAAATATGCTACTCGTATTGATATTAAGGTCAGTGAATCTCGAAGCGCCTTCACTTAATCAATAAATCAATACAAATAAATAGGCCAGTGTAAATATCATTGGCCCTTGAGCGAGTTCGAATCTGCGTTCTAATATTTTTTATTTGCAAGGAACGAGCAGATGGAAAAGTATGAACAATAATGAAATCAACCAAAGTTTAAACATTGTGAGTAGACTATATTAAATTGTAAACGTTAGTCCTAAAATATTATATTATCTTTAAGTCATCTGATGATAAGATTTTGACGTTTATATGCGTAACTAACAACTAAAAAGTTTACATGATTTTGGTCAATCAAAAATTAATATTCGAAATAAGAATCCAATTCACTCATTCTTTCCAATAATAACAAATGACTGTCGTATCATTTAAGCAATAAACAAGAGACAATAAAGACTGATAAAACATTCGGTTATAAGTTATACTGAAAGAGCGTTTATTTATGTTTCACAAGAAACTATTGTTGGGGTTGTTGAAACAAGGTGTAAAAACTGAAAAGCACCAATGTCATCTAAGCAGAGGCGACAGAATACGTAATTCGGGGAACAGTGGCTAAATTAGCTCGCGATGCGGGCGTGTTTATAGTGTTTAAATTGGCAAAAAATCGAGACAAGCCCTCGGTGACACCGTTCGGAGGCATCAGCGAAACAGGTGTTATCATAAACATACATTTTGAAATAAAAACAAAGTTTTCATGAGTGGCGGTAGGCGCGAACTGCCGTTCGTGTCGCCGACACAATGGCAATTTTATAGTTTTTTTGGTTCGCCCTCGCCATAAAGGCTGACGATATTAAATTTAGTAAGCGGAGAGGTGTCCGAAATCTCACGCAGACGTGCGATCCGCCACACATATTTTCACTCTTACAAAAAGCGGAACTATACCCATAAATATGTCCAAATAAACATTAGTCTTCGGCGATCGGCGGTTTGGTGTTGATGGGTTCTGTAGTTGCTTACACCTATTCGGATACCGTAACGTTTGAATTATAATTAGAGTAGGTATTGTCTTGCTACGTACCACCGAACGTAATCGACAAAACAAATATTTTGGACTATTTTAATAGAACTAATTACAGATACGGTTTGACGTCGAGGCTAATATCAACATAACAAAATGCCACGTTGAAATGAGGCTGCATTGTTCGCGCTAACAACGTGTGGAGTGCGCATACGCGCAGCGCGTTGCGATGACAGTCGCACTGCAAAGGTGATAATATGTGTACATATGTAACATTAAACTGCAAAAATAAACAACATTTTCACACTACATGGTTCAAGAACAAGTTTTTCCATAACATAAAAGACGACACTGAATAGTTATAGCTACTTCGCGGCTTCGTCGCATAATCCAATAAAACAATCCACGGAATGTTATTGTACAGTCAGAAATAAAGTATATTAACAAATATTTATCATTCGAAACGTAGAATAACATATTGACGCACGTACAGTTCCTCATAAGCTAGATAGTGCAAGCATTAATTAAGCATCTTCGTAATACTCAATTTATTAATATTCCACGCAGTCGGCCGATTGCAAGAAAATACCACATTGTCATATTAAACACCAAGCATTGATCGCATATCGGCAACGCTTAATTAAGAATGCTAATTATATATTTTCAATAAAATCTGATTTAATTATTCACTGCGCTCGGCGTCGACATTAATAGTACATGTTGTGCTGACGCTACAAATATTGGCGGCTGAATCTCAAAATATATGAATTTGATTCAATGGCAGAGCAAGCGGCTTCTCTTTCTGTTGTTGCAAAGGGCTGCCACCGGGGCATTCGCTTGTAGAATTCTCTATTTTTTGATAATTTATATGGATACATTATGCAGCAGCCATACAAACATTTCGTCATATTTTCCTTTTGAATGCAGCGAGATAAATATTTATGACACCTTGCTTGCGTTTTATTATAATTAGTTTTAAGTAGTTTGTCAGTATAATAATATTTACTACAGTTTATGTATCTACGTGTTATGAGGGATGAACATTTTCAATACAAGTTTCTCATTAAGTAATAATATTAAGAGGTTGTGTATAAAAGGAAACCAGAATAAAGAAGCTTTTTTCTTTTATTAGAACAACTTGTGCAGCTTGAGACACTTCTTATAAGGTTTACCTACCTATTAAGTATCAAATTTAATTAAGTGACAAATTACTAGCTTAAAAGCTGCTCGATCCTTAAGAACTTTTATACACATATATTACAAGTTTTTAGTTCAAAAAATGTTTTAAAAATTTGCGTGATTTCTAAACATACTTTCTGCAAAAAAGAACCACTGGCATTACAACTCTGGCGTTGGTCTCAGATTTCTGTTTCTGTTTTGACATCTGATTTGACACATTGACTTTGGGTATAAGCCATGATGGTTTCCTCGCTATGTTTTCCTTCACTGGAAGAGCGAATCTTAAATGCGCATATAGCCACTGTCTGCTGTACAGCCGAGGTTCGAACCTACGAACGTAGTGATGAGGGTCACAAGACCAACACAACTATCATAAAAAGTTTGTTTATTAGCCTTTGGCATTTTTTGCTTTTTATAAGTTTTTAATAGAGCTATTCGAGCTGGTTTATAGGTGTAGTCGAAACCTGACCAGAGAAGACGTTTTCTGAGCTGGGCACAGCATTCGACTAGTGAGTGAGATCTTCCTTTGTTTTAATGAAGATCAAACTAGCTTTTATATAAATAGATAAAACTTTGTGGTGAAGCCCTAAGTGCATTATGCAAGTGGTCTGAAACACGTGTAGCTCCTGCTCCGTCGCGACACCTTCACCAGACTTTACCATAATTGCCACGATATTATACTAACAATTTACGATCTGAACTTTAACGAATTTCTATACCTTGTTTACTTGATACAAGCCTTTGAATTTGAGATCAATAAATAATAACACTATAGTTGTGATAAAAGCTCTGCGTTAACATCTTTTAATAGACTGTTATTCAATATTAGTTTCTTCTAGGATTAGGATAATTAAATACATTTTTTTTCAAATTTTAGGCCATTACCATTGTGTGGTATCATTAATTTATAGAACATACCTAACTTATGAAATTTATGATGTTTGCCAAATATGATAATTTTATTTGAATTTTAGGCAAATCTGGATAGATAAATTCTACTAAAATTACATTCAGCAACATACTGCCATTTTGCAAGTTATTTTAATATGGCAGCGAA
Source organism: Pieris macdunnoughi (assembly GCA_905332375.1). Taxonomy (NCBI): domain Eukaryota; kingdom Metazoa; phylum Arthropoda; class Insecta; order Lepidoptera; family Pieridae; genus Pieris; species Pieris macdunnoughi. The sequence goes on from CAJOBZ010000002.1 coordinate 7,060,538, forward strand.
CAGAATAAAGATATGAAATGCATATTACTCTACGTATCAAAATATTCTAGTGGTGTAGTGTGATTCTCCTATGCTTACACGAATAATAAAATTGATGGTTTTGCTGAAATGTGGTTTAAGTCAAAGACCGGACCTTGAAAATTAGATAGTAGGTGCTGCTTAAAAAATGGGTATCATTGTGATTTTAGAATTGAAGCTTTAAAACCAAACTAAAATGTGTATATAATAATTGCATACAAGCGAAGGCTATATGCAATGTCAATCGTAGACAGGCTCGTCACTTGAGGAATTATCAAACAGTAATAATTGTAACTTGTGTTTTTGATGAATTTAGACGAAAATGTTTACATCAACTATAAATATTTTATTGCCTACATTATTCGGAAACTCACGTCTTTGTTGAATGAAATTTTCATGTATTTTTAATTCTCTATAGATAGATTAGTTTTAGGACGAATAAATGTGTGACGTAAGCTTATGACTAACTGTTTTATTTTCCTCACAAGAAAAATGCGTTCACTACAGCCCACAGTTTACGGTGAATTCCGGTAAGCAAGATTGGTTAATTGTTAATTGGCGTGGCAGTGCACGTAGCCGTTGACATGTCACATGACGTCTCCCGCCAGCGGCGATCTCTCAACGAATTCCAATCGGCAAGAGCGAACACGAGCTGGGCATGCGTCGATAAAAAGTTGTACAGCCACTCCACGGGAGGCTCTTGCGCAGGATGTCCGAACCATGATTGCAGTTTCGCTTTAAAAATATTGTGTTCTATTTTCAAAATTTAAAAATTACTTTATTAATGGGGAAAACATAAGAGGGACGAATGAATCAATTTATTAGTTACCGAATGAAAGTTGAAAGATCAAAAGTCATTAGAAATGACAAAAATCTCCTCTTGAACACTGCAAGTTAAGGGGTGAATTATTAGCTTACACTGTTTGCTTATTCGGTCTCACTGAAAAATTAAACGTGAATGAGCGGACGGCCCGTTGTAAAAGCCGACGCGCGTCGCGACTCGCAAAAACAAATCTGTCTGGTCTCCGGCTGTGTCGCGGGATTTTGTTGCGAGTCTTCTCATAGCACTGCACTGTACATTCAGAAATATTAATATTTTTAAAGCATCAAGTTTTTATAGTGTTCAAGTGCCTTATTTTAGTTGTAGGTACCGCACAAACTTTTTAAAAACCTACCCACTTAGCGTGAAATGCATTCCCATCGATAATTTATAGCGTATTGTTAGTAGGAATAATTTCACATGCTCATTTTCCCAACACGAACCCACTTCGTATGCAAAACGCAAACAAACAGTTAGACATCAGTATGGTAATAGATTTTAGTCTTTCATTTAGCCAAATGTAATGAGGTAATGTCAAATGAATTAACGATTGGGAGAACGGCAAAGAAGTCATGGTAATAGACCGAGACTAGTTGCAATGTATGCGGCCATCATACAAATGACCGTATAACGGGTAGCTCCATTTATTTCCCGATAATTCGCAATGCGAAAGTAAACACGAGATGTTTATATAATATTTTACTATCTTAAAATTCTAAACTTTATCGAAACTATTCCTGAAGCCAAATCCAGATATTTATATAATAGTTAGTCATTGGGCGTTCTGATTTACCTGTCTGTGTGTTTATCCAGATTCAAGTGTTTATAATACACTGATACTTTATTTCAAATAAGATTTACAACAGACAAAATTATTCAGCGTTGAAACATCTGGTCGAGATCTCATTCGATACCATTGAATTCTTAATAGAAGTGTTAATAATACATTGGTTATTTTGAACCGCATTAAACTGAGGTATAAAACATCATATATTTAGGTAAAATCGCACACGCAATCGTGGAAGAAGGAAAATGAAAAAAAAAACACCGTTCGTTTAATAGGTAACAAACGAAAATGTAAAATATTTGATACGACTAGTACAGGCGATGTATAATTGTAATTTTAAAGGTCAATTTATAGCTTTTATCACCGTCTCGGTAAGTGACTTTAAAATTTGTAACCATATCCGTTCGTTATCGTTCATAAATTAGTTTTGTTTTGATAACAGCTAACCGAAATAATGTATGTATGGATATAAATTAACTTTAACTAAGTTAATGTATTTTTTGTGTTACACCGTCTTGTTTCCGCCCAGGTGACGAATCGCGATAAAATCTAACTTACTTTGTCACTTCTGTTATTAATACCTTGCTACTGTGAGAAACGAATAACGATGACATTGAAATAATTATGTCGCAAAATACGAGAGAACACAAAATATTAGTTTATTAATACCAAGATCAAAAGTATCTTAACGGCGATAAAGTAATAATAACCATAAAAAAACATCACTTCTTAGGTAGGTATTTCTAGGTTGTCTGGATGGCGTTGGTTTCAGTAGTAACCCTTTAATTAATTAATAGAGTGTATTATTATTTATAGTGTTATTATAAGTCTAGGAACAGCTTGTATAAGCTTGTTAGGTACAAAGTTAAGGAAACGATTGACGATGTCTTCATGCGGAAGGTACTGCAGTTTTTGGTAACACAAGTAAATTTCAACTTAAATAAATTTTTACTTTAAATACAACCAAATATTATGATTACTTAAAATGATGACGGCAGGTGACAACAGTTACCTGCGATGGTAACAAATAAACAATGCTACCCAATAGTCGTTTTTAGATATAGAAGAAATAAATTAACTATTTTATATGAAAAGAGTTATAAATATAACGCATGGCCAAGCGTCTCTTTACGCATGACGTTGTACCTGCGTTTTGTTGTAATTTACATAAAAACACAATTGTTCCACTGTCCCTCTTTAACAACTTGGGAATTCAGGTGAAACATTCTTTGTTTTTACTCTAGTTTACATTTTAAAATAATACGTACTTAACAGGAATCACAGTTCCGCTTATAGTGTAATGTGATCATTGAGAACAAAATCCTATAATATAGATTTAAAATGCAACCTATCTGCATTATTACATTACTTGCTTCCGCCCGTTTGGTTTTCAGTAAATCTTCATACAAACTATTATATATACACTTAAACCTTCCACAGAAATCACACTATATATTGGTATCTATCGTATCGTACAAAATTCGCGAGTAATAATTTTTTTTAATATGTAAGGACAACTAAGAAATCAAATCTAATCATTAATATTATATTAATTTTTACATTTATTACTAAACTCTTGACGGCGTATTTTCTTCTAAGTTTTCAGACATTTCGTTCCTAAGCTAGCAATTTGGGAGACAAAACCACATTGCCACCATCCTTGCCAGAAAGGTGGTGTGAGAGGTTAGTCGATATAAATACAATTTCATTTATTACAATAAATCAAAGTATCTCTCTCTATATAATAACGGTACCGTGTTAAGATTTTATGAAATGGTTCTAATAGTTAGTTAGAGTTTTCAAGCTTTCCTAAAATATATCGCTTTCCTAGCTCGAAATTGAATATCAGACTAAATGAATGTTGTTACTGTTTTAAGTTCTTCATATCTTTCTAGTAGACGAGGTCACGGACAATAAAGAGTTATGTATGAATATGGCGTGAAAAAGGCCGACATAACGCCATTAAAGGGTTAAAAAACTAAAAGGATTGAACTAATCGCATATAACCTATTATCAATTTGTCGTAATATTTTTTATTTAACACAGGAAACTGATATTTTAATAAAGCAACAACCTGCCCTCGATGTGTCATCGTGGCATGTAATTATCTAGCATTGATTATGAGGACGCAATTTGATTTAATTTTATGAATTATTCACATTTACGCCGGAAACGCTAACAAAGGTTCACCGGTCATTCTATAAAATAATGCTTTGTTCCTGATATGTTATTAAAAAATATGCAAATCGATCGCATTACAGGATGTCGGGTTAGTTATAATATCGATGTATTTGCATGTAAATGAAGGTATTTCCGCGGATGTTACCGTTACAAATTGTAACGCATCGCCAAAGCTGTAAAACGCAGGACGTTTGATCGCTAATATTCGGTGAATTAGATAAGACTTTATGCTTTTAAATAACCCAATTTAGGTGAATGTGAATATTTTATCGTCACATAAATGTTACATCGTTTATAAATGTATGAGTTCATTCAAATAACGTGTTACTTTTGAACAAATTTACATAAGGGAGTCGTGAAACATTGTTTGGATAATAAAACAAGTCATACGGAGTAATAATATATTTGTTCTGCTTTACGCAAATAATAAACAACATTTTATGATCCAGCTTTTACTGATGTCCCTGACAGGAAAACGTAATTTTATCGCATCTGTGATGTTTAGTACTGCTATCGGTCAAGAGATGGCGCTGTGTGTCATCAAAACATTTATCAATGTTTTGTTGACTTTAAGGCACGATTGCATTTATTAAATACAAATGTGTTTACAATATGTCTTTTTATATAAAATATTTAGTTACTAGCATTCATTGAAATATTTTGGTCCAAAAAAGAAAGTAGGTACAAAAATACTTACTCTTAGATAATAATGAAAAGGTAAACATTATTGATTTCAATACGTGAAACAATATAAAGTTATATTTATTGTCAGAATACAATACAAAAGCAATACCAATAAGCGATAGCAAAGTGGTACATCAGATTGATATGAAGATGATCGGCGAGGTGCAAGTGTGCAGGCGGGAGGCCGCGGGCCCAGATGCACCGAACGCCCCCGGACCGCCTCACGCCCCACCCCGCTAAACCCCCCATCTCGCTTGACTCGCTCCTCCACAGTGTTGCCAGCTCGGTGTATAATATTTGCAAACATTAAAACCAATCAAATGAATTTTACTATTAACAATCATAACGCGGCAAAAGGAAAAACACTGGCAAAAACTTCAGGTTTGTACTGTCTTTTTTGAGTTTTTCTACTTTATTACTTATTACGATAAATGATAACCTACTGGGATACCTAGTTCTAGCCTACCTAATTCAAAAACTTTACTAATTTAAATTATTTGTAATATAATGAAACCTTTGTGGCTATTAATTTTAAATAACCCTTTGAACTAGAAAAACTAGACTAGAAACACTTTGAAACTCTAAATCAAGTGCAAATAGGCTTACATGGTCACACCGATTCGACATCGCTTGTTTTGATGTAAGGTGTCCACTCGATGTATGCACAACTTGCCTCTTGTCGCTTTGGACTAAATTTTTCTTGGCAGCGTTTGCCCGTTCAACGCATAAAAATATGTACTAGCCCTTTAAAAGTATTTGAAGTGTGGGATAAAAGTTGTTTGTTCAAGAATATATTTATCGATTATTTGTTTCAATTATCTTCCATAATACCGAAATATCTATAACTGTATTTTTATGAGTAATAGAAGTAATAGGAACCCTTTATACTTAGTTTGTATAATTTTAAATTTAATTATTATTTTAAGTATATTATTCTGTACTGAGACTCCACGTTATATTGGACGTCATGTATCTGTTAAATTTAAAGCACTTGCTCTGTATAACTTGCAACAATTAGATCAGACTTGTATCGAATCAATTTTGGAACTAAGAACTTTCGTCTATGTGACCATACTACAAAGATGCAAGGAACGAAGAAGGTATCAAAAAGCTACTTCTTCCTTGTATCTTTAACCTTTTGTGTATTATATTTTCTAGCTTATTAGCCTTAGTAAACAAAAAACCCCTGAGAACAAAACAAATTGCAAAAAAAACCGAGCTAAGTATCTAATAGCCTTAGAGTGATATTCAGAAACGAGACTTAACGCTAATTGCGAGTTCTGTGTGTCAAAAACGAGCGATTTGAGATACATGAGTTACTACACAGTTAATAAATTAAGGTAGATTAATAATTATACATTAACTTTCTATTCAAACTGGCATTGCACGGCCGGATAGAAATAAATAGAGCTAATCAGGGATAATAAATTTCTAATGGTGAAACAATATTTAAATCCATCTAGAGGTTTTTGATATTCTTTGTTACAAACATACAAATACACAATTATTTACTCTTTACAATATTAGTATAGATATTTTAGAGCGGTGATTTAAACTAACTGTTGTTTTTTAAATAATGTATGTCAAATATCGAACAAGTAACTCTCTTTATTATATACGTACTTACACATTTAAAATGTACTTTTTTGTCGTACTTAATGCTAATTATTAATTATCACTATAAACTCAAAGTTTCATGTGCTGTGTAATAATGATTATAGTGTATATTGTCTCTGTTTTATTACTTGGTAATATCATAACTAATTTTCTAATTAATAAACGGCTCAAATAAAAGAGCCTTTCCTCCAAATTTGTTTTTGTTCCCTTTCAAGTTGAGACGCTAAATAAAGATTTAAGTTGGCGCCTGTTAGATTGTACCGGTGACCCTAGAGCTGGTGGTTTCCTCGCTCAACGCATAAGTATCGCAATACAGCAAGGAAATACTGCCAGCATTAAAGGTACACTGCCATAGAGACCAAACTTTATAACTTTGTTTTAATTTTATACCTATCTATTCATTTTGTTAATTATTCATAATATTGTTAATACTGTAGGTATATTTGGGTGTTGGAAATAAAGATAGCTATATTAATTTTCTGATTTGTTTATACTTCACCATTAAACGGTTACTATTACGATGAGATAAAGCAAGTAGTTCCGCAGTACACTCGAAGAAATTGAAGAGCACAAGTATGCTTGTAAAACAATAGTATGTGGCAATGAGCTTGTCCGACATCAATCGTTGAAACGACGGAATGCCGTTGCGCGAAACCAGTCACAACAAAAAACAGTTTAATTGATTTTGTTAGTTTAGGCATACTAATTTACTGATAAATATTTAAAGATTGCCTTATTCGTGCCAGTACAGATGGCACGCCGACCGCGTTTTATTACAAAGTTAGTGCCGGCAAGATGCATTTAATAATTCGATCATAATGTTGGGGCAATTTAAATATCATAAGTTTCACTATAACATTCATTATAACGTATATAATTCACGTAAAATGTTTAAACACTATTTAGCTTTAAGTTTAACCTTTGTTACAAAACAGCAAATTAAAAAAATCAGCAAACTCCAATCAAATGCATTCTTATCTTCTATTAGATTTCTTTAACACGAGCGGTGCGCGTTTTCTTTAATCAGAGAAGTATGAGTTCTATGATAGACAGGTATTTCCTTCACCAGGTAGCGGCTATGCGCTGTAATTACTGCATACTTCGACGCATTTAGATTTCGATAAAAACAATATTGCTTGTTGATGGTTATGTAAAAACGGGAGCAAGTAAGGATGAGAATTATTAAGTTTTTAATCGTCGATCTTCGCCGCGGGTGGCAGGCAACGGCGCGTTGATGTTTCATAATTAGCCACGTTATGAATTTTATAAATATTTCATGTCATGTCATATGTGGCGAACAAGCCGACAATTACACCGTCGGTGCTTAAATTACTTTTATGAGAGTTTTTTGGGTAAGAATAATAACGCTAAAATCGCAAATATTATACTGGAAAGTATAAAAAGTAGACCACCCCAGTTTGCACTTCAGTGCTATTGCTGTCGTTATTATTATTCTGCAGTCTTGGATTGTAAGATTATATTTTATTACGGATTTATAATACTTAATTTGAATCTGGGTATCATTCATGATAATTGAGGTAGGCTTTTACCGTAGTAAACAGATCAAATAATGGCGAATAGGCAATTAGATTCTTTTAATTTTACTAGAGTTTGTGTTTTTGTAATATGCTAAAGCACACACTACTACAGTGTGAACTGAACTTCCGGAATTAGACGCTCATTTGGCCCGTTGTGCGTGTTCTAAAGTGTATTTGGCATTATAATCTATAAACATATATAAACCTTGACCGCGAGAAAAATTACTAAGATCGAATTTGATTCTAAATAAATTTTTCAATGACATAACGCGTATCAAACTACTTGGCATTCATTAGGTGCTTTATAATATTGATTAAAATCGCCAACAAATACGCACAAATCACTTCAAAGAGCTGGGAACAGGTATCTTTTACTTAAAAGGGTTCCTATTCTAAAAAAGTAATGCATGAACTTATAAAAAAATTTTGGTCATTTTTTTTAGTATGAAAGACGCATAGAATCGCTATAGTGAAATAAAAATAAAACTTTAGTGCAAGTATGTGAAAATATTAATAGCAGATCATTATAACAATCAGTATCTTTATAACATAATTACTTTCATAAACCATAGAAAAATAAAAAAAATATGTTTTACTGCGCCGCCATGCGAATTGGCTTTTAAGAATCTGCATTGTTTATTTTTATATCATAACAGATGATAAATGGTCGGTCGGTTCTAACTTATTTCGTTTTATGAATCGCTTTGTGTTACCGACAGTAATATGCGTGATATGGTAAAGTTATAGAAAGGACTGGAAGTTTCTAGATTTTTAATGCAATTTGAACTGTATGATCGAACATTTTTTTGTATAGAACTGGTGGCAAACGGGTAGGAGGCTCACCTGATATTAAGTGACCGCCGTCCAAGGAGTCTCTCAATGCCAGAGGGCTCGCGAGTGCGATGCCGGCTCCAAAGTCGATTTGGGTATAAACTTGTAGGATGTTTTAAAAAAATTACTGGGTATATTTTGTAATGTTTATACAGATATTTCAAATCTACGTCCAATCAAGTCTCGATGATCTCCCACAAGCCATACAATCTACTAATTATGAGCTGGCAAAGATAGTTGACTGGAGTAAAAACTTTGGTCTACTAATCAATCCCAACAAGAGTAAAGTAATAATTATTGGCAGCCCTTATTTCACGTCGAGAATTGATTGGGCCAGAGTACCCCCTGTACATATCGACGGTGTGACTTTAAATATTAGCCGTACAGTAAAAAATTTGGGGGTTTTAATTAATCAAAATTTATCCTGGGAGCAGCATGTTAAAGAAGTTAGCCGCAAATTGTACGGTGCATCCAGTATCCTTCGACGTCTTAGTAATTTTCTTCCCTTTAGTACTAAAACCTCACTGGCTAAATCTCTCCTCCTGCCATTACTGGACTACGCCGATTCTTGCTCTTCCGATCTAAATGAGGAGTTGCTAAATAAACTGGATCGTCTCCAAAATTTCTGTATCCGATTTATATTCGGTCTAAGAAAGTACATATATTCTATTCCTAAGCAGGCTGGTTACCCATTCGTCAGCGACGTGATGCTCATGTTCTCCATCTCTTATATTCCATCCTGTTCAACCCTAAAACTCCTTCCTATCTCAAAAATGATTTAAAATTTTTGGGATCCCATAACTATAGCCTACGCTCTTCCGAAAACTATATCCTTGAAATTCCATGTCATAACTCCTCCTTTCTTGGCGATTCCTTTAAGGTCTCTGCAGTTAAGCTATGGAATTCACTTTCAGTCCCTATTCGCTTAGCTCCTTCTCTATCTTCCTTTAAATTTCTTCTTTACAAACATTACCTGTCCACTTCGTATCCCTAACTTTAATAATAGGTACCTACCAACTGTCGTGAGACTGATCTTAATTTAAGAAATTAAAAATGATTCATGTGCACTTTTTTATTATTTTTTTTCTTGTATTCTTTATTAGTTTAGTTTGTTTTTTGTTCCTTGTTTCCAACTAAATGTAATACATGTATTTTTGCACTTCTTGCCTATCTTATGTAATTTAATACTTTTTGTTTTCTCACAGTGGTTGCCTGGAAGAGATCGCTTGAGCGATAAGGCCGCCAGTTGCTCTCCTTTTTATTTAATTATGTCAATTGTACTATATTAATGTATATGCAATGAAGTGTTAATAAATAAATAAATAATAAATATTTCGTTAAAACAAAATTGTTTGCATTATTGTTATAATATGTCTTATTTATAACCTGTTTGGTAAGTAAAAATAACAGAGCATACGGTACACATTAGTTACAAGAGGTACGTATATTCCTCTCTAAGCTAAGATAGCGTTAATAAATAAAAAAAAATGGTATAAACAAAACAAAAAAACTGTGTCAGAAATACGTCACTACGGTTATTGCAGCCTAATCAAATAATCTAGGCGCATTTGTCTCTGGAATATTGTAAATTGTCAGGAGTATGCTCAACCAGTACAATGGAGCGATAAGCCTTGTACCGCAGAGACCTAAGTTCTATTCTCTATGATTGTCGATGGATGATTTTCCCATGATTGTATAATGCTTGTGCGGCGGTCTCGCGCGTATCGGTACATCTTCCATACTTTGAACTAAGGTTTTAGAACCTAACATACGTATTATAGTTTTATGGTACTGTTATAATCCTTGATTGAGGTAAGAAATGCAATCGTGTTTTCCAAATATAAATAACAGAACTACTGTTTAAAATAAATGGAGAATCGACGTATTTGTTGTATTTGGCCGTGATTAAGAAGATACTTTTAAAAAATCTACTTTTGTTTTATGCGAAAATTAATATAATTATTTTCTGCACTAAATTCTACATGCTATTTTTATACAATTCAACGAAACGCTATTGGTTCTAGTACTCTTTTAATAGCCCGGTTTCTGTATGATTGTTGTGACGTTTCGGCTATGATTGGGATGGCCCTTAAAGTGCATCAGTTAAACAGATATAAAAATACATCCATACACCAACTACAGTAGCGGGATTTAACAAACATTGTGTAATGAGGACCTGGGAGAGGTTTTCATTAATAATGATTTGAACGATTAAATGTGAAATCTATGAGCAAATTACCTAAATTATATAAGCTAGAAGGTTTAACTTACACTTAGATACCGCACTAAACGCAAAGTGCAAGCCACTAAAGTAACATAGCTCTCTTTAAAATATTCTTTTTTTGTCTAAGTCTATATCGGTTCAATAAGAGCGATATTGCAGAAAGAAAAGAATACCTGAAGTTGGCTCCAGCGAAGCAATTAAAACTTCGAAATAAATTAAGATAATTATCTAATAATGAAACTTGAACAAAGGTATTAGGGTCGAAAATAGTACTAGAAGACGATTCAAGAAACGTTTTGAAATTAAGAAAGCCTGCCGACTATAGTCGAAAAAAAAAAAAAAACAAACAAACGTTTTAAAGAAAATGAAAACAAGAAAGTTTTTCCGTGTCTGATTCTACGTTGTTTAAGGAAGAAATTAAAATAACTTTCGTGAATATTTATTGCATTAGTTGCTTTTTTTCTTTACTTGAATTTTATTTAGAAAACGTTGGTATTGATAAAGTTAAAAACAGACTTGAGATTCAGGTAACGCCACTCTATTGTAGCTTTAGTGTGTTCTGGGTTTGTCTATGTTAGTGAATAGCTCTGAACAGAAAAAAAATATGTAGCATCTTCATTATGACTGAAATGGTAAATGGGATACTTAAATGATTTTTAGCCAAGTCACAAGACTAGCTGGCTCGCCATTGTGTATGAGAATACGAAACCTGATCCCTGAGACGATGGTTAGATCATTTTGACCAAAGCATTATTGTTATAATATGTTTATTATTTCCATAACACTTTTAATAATAATAATTTGTATCAAGCTAAAGATACATAAAAATGTATTAAGTTTCTTAATATTCCAACGATTCGTCAATCCAATAGTAGTCTTTGTGGGTAAGTAATTAGACCAGTTTCATCGCTATGTTTTTCTCACAACTTATTTGTGTACAGAGTAAGAAAAAAATCATTGACGCAGGTTTGTTGGTAGACGGGGCTCAAACACCCGACATCATTGTTGAGAGTCAATCACAATACCGCTAGGAAAATACTGCTATAATGATATTAATATAGGATTGCTATCGAAATTCAAAATATTTTAAGAGATTAAATACTTAAGGTATATTTTGACTGTCACGGCAAAATGGCAATTAAATATATGTAATATGTATGGATTATAATTAAACAATTGCCTCCATTGCGACATATTTCCAAAAATCGGAATTCTGTGACATTCAATTATAGTAATTTAAATTCATTTTAAATACCACCTTAAATTAATTTCCATTTGACAATGATGTCGGTTGCTCCGTAATTAATAAAAAAATAATTAAAAATGCGCGTTCAAAGTTAATTAATTAAAATTACTGCAATGATACATTATGTAGCAGCTGAATTGCAAAATATGGTCGCGAATAATGCGCACAAAAGGACCGAAATATGTAACGTGAATTGTCATTTTGAGAAAGTTCATGATTTAATAACGTTCGAATTTTGAATGTTAAAGTTTTTTTCTATGTTGGCCACGTTTTAGAGAGGGCGTCGCCAGTAGTACTTACTAATTTAGTAAGTCACTTACTATCTTACAAAATTTTCGCCGACACAATAAGTCAACATAATATTTAATATACGACCCATTTTGCTTATTGTTGATGTAAACAAAACGGACAATAAAATATCCAATAAAATATTTCTCATAAAATTATCCATTTGAAACTATTCACAGGTATTAAATTATATTCCTAAATTTAGTACTGTCAATTATATTCAGTCTATGAGGTTATGTACGGGATATGACATAAACCGGTGTTTTGTGTTATGTTAATAAGCCAGTAAGTCTGTCCTCCGAAAAGCGCACAGTCAGCTTTAAGACTTAATTTTTTTATGCTTACTGGCTTACTAAGTTTAGTAAGTACTTACTTCGGCCGAACACGCCCATTGTATTAGTGACTTACAATGATGAATTTCTATTTAGGGCTGTTCTGTATTCAAAAATTTTACTTAGACATTCAACTAAAAACTTTGAATAAATCGTTTATTTCCAAAGAAAGTGTACATTTAGATCAATTAATTATAAAAATCCGCACAATCAGCCACATAAAAATAGGCATGCAAATGTCATATTAATTTTATAATGTCATATAATAAGAACATTAATATAATGTCATAATAATAAGTTTAGTTATATATAATTTTTTTGTAACTTATGGTCTAAATACTCGCCCACGCTATAAAGGCACCTTGCCTTTAAAAATTTAATCACCTTCCACTTGAAAGCATTACACGGCAGTGATCTATAACTTCTTTAGTATTTATTGGCTAGTAATTTTTTAAAGTGAATAGTAGACTAGACTTAAAAAGACTAAACAAATTTTACTATTAAAAATAAAATGTTGATTCGACTGTCCTATTTTTATACAATTTAATCTACAGCCCGTTTCTATTACAATCCATGCTTTGGTTATAAAATCCGGGCTTACATTTTCTCAATATATTATTAAATTCCCAAGAGTTATAACTTTTAAATTCAAACTAATTCGGAAAACCTGTTATCCAAACATATGATATATGAATACATTATAAATATTTATCGAAAGACGAAAGTCATAAACTTAAAAATGCCTTTAATAATCATAAAACAAGTTAAGTGTGGCCGTGTTAAAAATTCAAGATGTGTGTCCCTTTAAAACTATAATGAGTATTGATTTAAATTGCTTAGATTAGAAAAAAATTAAGAAAAATTATAACAAGCGATGCCGCTAGAGGCTGTTGTAACTTTATGGACACGTTTTAGAAAAATGTATCGACATACTTCAGATAAAAAACCGGACTATAATTTTTTATATTATTTATGAGGAACTTGTCCCATCTGTTATAAGTGGTAATATATACAAATAAGAAATTTTGTTTCTATGACGACAATTTGAGCAACAAAACGTAAATATTGTTTTTTTTATATGTAACAAGGGGCAAACGGGCAGGAGGCTCACCTCATGTTAACTGATGCCAGAGGGCTCGCAAGTGGCGTCGCCTGCCTTTTAAAAATTGGTACGCTTTCTTGAAGGACCCTAAGTCGAATTGGTTTGGTAATACTTCAGTGGGCAGCTGATGGTCTGATGGCTGACGGTCAGTTGTGCAGCGTTTAAAAATAGGTCAATAGTAGTAAGAGTATCCTAGGATTTCCCATTTAAATAGCCGGATCAATTTTGATGAATTTTATCAAAATTACGGCGGAAATTTCACACAGGGCAACAGTTTGATTTTCCTATTTCACTGTTTTGACAGTTTATCAGTATGCACGCAAGCATCACTTAAAAGACGACTCTAAGAGACCCTGAATCTAAACCTAATCCTAGTTTTAAATGACTAACCAAATTTTGACATTCACGTTTATTACTCTAAATTACAAGAAATAAGAGGTATAAGGTAGAAAATTAATATTTTATATCTCCATTCGTTTATTTAAAACAGTCGTATCCACAATAAGACACGGTTAATTTTTTAGAATAATGAAGCAGACATTTTTATAACAAAGGTCCTTGGCCGTGCATCTTGATCTTAATGTTATCTCTAATAGGTCAATAAATAAAGAGCAACGTGCGAGCTTCGGCGACACATACACGCCAAGGGTTTATTAAAACAAAATAAATACGATATAATGTCCTTCATTTTAGCTTTGATAATTTTCATAATTTAATCCTTTGTCCAATAAGTATTTACTGTTGGTTTTAAACTTAGTCTCGCATCTCTCAATAGAAAGCAATAATAAAGACTTATGAAGTCATTGTTTGATATCCTGCTTAAATAAAATATCTTCTGCTTAAATATTATAAATATAAATTAAAATAAATATTAACACATAAGAAAAATAAATAATTATTATATATAAATTGATATAGGATTATAGGCGACCACCTATCTGGCTGACACACATTCAGTTTATCTTGGAGGTTCCACGCAGAAATGGTACCACTATTTACGGGGTTATGACTTTAAAGGTTTTCTAGGGGAACATCGTTTGCACAAAATAAGGGTAAATACAAGATAGGCTATATTTATTTCAAAGAGTTCGTTATTTGAAATCTAACAGTTCTTAAGTAATAACAATCATTTGTAACAAACTCTTATGTGATTTTTATAAAATATATTTTATGTAAAAATGATATATTGCCTGTGGACTTATGAATGAAATGTAAACAGCAATGAAATGCTATAAATGATAGCCGGCCGCTGCGGGCCCGCGCAATCTTGCCGCGGCATCTAATGTTAGGTGCATATTCAACTCTTTTATTTAGATTCTACGGACCTCATTTTTATTCACCAAAAAACATTATGCATATAAGTTTATTTCTCTTTTTAAATTTCGAATCTTCGTCACCTCGCTTTGAAATGTGGCGACAATTTCTCGAGATAAGATTTTATTGATACCCTATGTGTTTAAACATAATATTATTGGATATTTTCTAATACTAGAACATTACCACTGCCAACAAATGACAACTATAGTCTTTTAAAGAAAAACTGGCTATATATTTACTTAGTTCTACGAGGTTGCAAACATCAGTTATATTTTATGGAATCGAACACAAATGATATTCGTAATAAACTTAAATCAACAAACATAATTTATGTTCGCATATTTTTATTGTAATATACCCATAACTTAATGTGTGAATATCAAGTTACGAGTGTTAACAAGGCTTTATATTAAATTTAAAGCTTTTATGTAGCTCTCAACGATCGTGTGTAGACGCTGCGATACGATCTCGGAAAATAGCAAATTAAAGATATTTTATGAGCCAAATGAGTTAGTATCGGCTGCTTTAATATGTTATTATAAATAGCATAAACTTTGCATATAGATGATAGCATAAAGCTTTTGTGGACCTGACACTTTGTTACTAGCTAAGTATTTAATAAGGGACTTTATAAATTGCCGTGGTGTCATTTTGTTACTAACGTTCCATTTTTAATTTATCATACTTATTCAGCATATAGACAAACTTTTACACATGGAACTGAAGCCTTATTTAAAGAATTCAATTTGAATTTCCGATTTTAGTCATAAACAAAAGACGATCGCGTTTGCACTGTGAATTGGCTCTGTGGTAACACAACATTTGTTTAACTGTTCGCATGTCACTATGGCAACAACTGTCATTTAACAAATTGGTAATCTGTGGAGTGTTGCGCGTGGTTGGTGCCGGTAGCGCCTCCCGCTGGGCACCCCGTCGAGCGCGACGCCCAAACCACGCTTCCTTCTCATATTTAATATCTTAATAACCGATTAGGGTGTAACACTCTGAATAATTATCCAATTTATGTCTGACAAAATGGGGCACTGATTATCTCTGTTAAATCGTTAAACAAAGCTATTTACAAAATGTTTTAATTATGATGATTACATGCCCTGTTATTATAGTTGTCATAATTTAAATACTAATTTAATTTCCGTCTCGTGAATTAAACATTGCTTTTAAAAAAACGCCGATTAGGAAATATTTAATAAAACATAAGCGTTGATTGACACTACAATCAGCACTTTTACACGAGCATTTCACAACCTACGTCAAAATTACTACGAAATTAAAATTTTGAAAATGGAACAATTCATGATTGTATTTTATTTTTGTACTGTCCCCTATAATGATCGCGGGGTCTATCGTTGGTTAGGCGTAAGGTTCTTGCGATCGCCGTCCATTGAGTGCGTTTTGGGCAAGACTACCTCGGAGCTGATTTACGAGATCAGCGTGTGCCCTTTGTGCTCCACTTGACTAATGGGTCGCTCACGGACATTTATGTAGATTGATTGTATGAATTTTATTCACAATGTTAATACACTAACAGATTTAGATGTCATTTAGAAATGGCGCTCTAAAGTTGTGCAATTTAGGCCGTGAATAATGGATGACAAATGGATTTGTACTGTGCCATCGGAATGGGGTGATTGTTCGTATGTAATGCACTTTTGTGATTTTAATAAGGCTATTAAAACAATTGCAGCTTTCTAGACCGTTAAGTCATCAGACTATTCTTGTTCAGTCTATGAGTGAATTTCTATTAGGTCTTTTTACTAATTGAAGTAAAGAAGATTGTGGTGCATTTCTAAACTTGATATCATTCTCCTATGAGAAAGAAGAAAAAGACTTCTAGGTCAGGGCCTTTCTGCATCCATTTCGTAATAATTTCATTAAATTATCTTAAAATACAAGTTCTATCAGCCTTCTATGCCTGACACACGCTGTCGACTTTTTTGTGTCTAAAGCATCACCAACCGACAAATCAAATCAAAATCATTTATTCATATAGGTAACACAATGTACACTTATGTCAAAAAAGAAATATACACTAAATGCTTCTACTTTTACGTTCTCAAATCAAGGGCGTAGAACGAAAGCGAAGAACTGGCAATAAACTCTCCGCCACTCTTTTCTCGTCCACACGATGTTTTCCTTTACCTTGCGAGCGAAAGTGAATTCGCACATTGGTGCAGAGGTTGAACCTCCACAGTTAATGTAAAAAAAACATTGTTAAAAACACTATTTTGACCATAGCTGGCATGGTATGATAATGAAGAATAATATCTTTATAAAAACCATCCTTAGAGGTACTTATATTGAAAATAGATTTTACTAAAGAGGAACCATGGCGCATTCCAACCAACAAAGATAACATTATAATATCTTTATGAGTATCCAATAAAAAATATAAAATGCATTTAGTTACGGCCACCAAAAAGGACTATATTACTAGAACTTGCATCGTCATCTTATCGACACGGATCAAATGTTGTTAATCAAAATTTTAATGACCATTCAGAAAATAATAACCTTTCTTCTGTAACCAATAAATATAGAAGGGTCTGTCAATATTGATACTTTTTAGTGTGACATGTTGAACAATACAACTATATTTTTTATTTCTATCGTTACGCCTTTTTCCCCAAGGTGCAGACCACGGATCTCCCTTGCTACAGTTCTGACTTACTTCTCTGGCGTCGGTTTATGGTACTTTTAGCTTTTTTCTTCTCTAGTACTTCCTGGATTTAGTCCAGGAATGTACGACAAGGCCTACCCAAACAGACTTCACCATCCACGGTTGCCTTCTA
The DNA here is from genome assembly GCA_905332375.1 of Pieris macdunnoughi. Lineage (NCBI taxonomy): Eukaryota > Metazoa > Arthropoda > Insecta > Lepidoptera > Pieridae > Pieris > Pieris macdunnoughi. The sequence continues at coordinate 7,078,333 of CAJOBZ010000002.1, forward strand.
TATCCTACTTGTAAGGAATTCCCTTTCATATCCTTGTCACTACGTCCTCTTTTAACACACACTATATGTATATATAATTATACACTATACATATAACTATATAAAAGTACAAAAGAAAGAAATTGAACGAAAAAGTTGACTAACTTTTTACTAAAGAATATATTACTAAGTATTGCTTAATACTTAGGAATTATCATATAATCATTTGTAGTTTATAATAAATAAGGCAAGATTTTGTTGGAATAAGATTTAAAAGAATAGCCTATATGTAACAGAATCTGATACAAATTAAGAATATTTTACTAAAAGTATCAAGAACATTGAATCTTACAAATTACTATGCTGCGTATGCATGGCAGGCGAAACTGTGTGGCATCGCGATGTTTGTGTACAATAATTCATAAGCATACAATTATGGAATCTTCGTTATCTACATAAATGCCTTATTGTTATTAATATGTAAAACTGAAGTATTTCCGAACCAATTCGACTTAGGGTCCTTCAAGATAAGAGCGTACCAAGGCCGGCAACGCACTCGCGAGCCCTCTGGCATTGAGGGTGTCCATGGGCAGCGGTATCACTTAACATCAGGTGCGCGTCCTGCCCGTTTGCCCCCTGTTCTATAATCCTCTCTAACTGATAACTTCATACGAGGTATAAGAACTTTCCTTAGAACGTTACCTTCACCTTTCAATAAGAAAGATCACTGTACATAATATAAACAAACAATCTTTTAAATCGATTACCTATATAGCCAGTGTACAGTACATAATTGTGTGACACTTTTTTGCAGGAAGAGCGACAAGTGCCACGGCACGTGACTCCTATCCGCATGACGCAATAATGTACCTGTTTAATCGGAATATTATCACGAGTCCCCGTTTAGATCGACAAAAACTGATGGTCACGCACTTCACGAATTATATCGACCCGCCAAAGATCACAAAACCTTGTGCTGGAGGACGTGATTACTCTTCGTATACCGTAATTTGGTAAATAGGTAGCTACAATAAGTTCTATCGAAGACAAAAACACTGACGCCCATTATATATTGGACGAATCGTGGTCCGATTCAGTTAAACATTTCTGATTGGTATCATTTCAGACTTGCCTATATTTAAACAGCGTAAAAGTGTATTTAATATGTTCCAAAAGGAAGAAATTAATTAAATTTACATATTAATTATATGGTTGTACGTAATTTCAAAATTAAACACAAAGAATTTGTGCGTAAAAATGTTAAGAGCGGCTTTCAGATTTAATCCTTCGTCCCTAACGTAGCATGAAATCTAAGAATGATAGAAAAATTCGTGTTTTAATTATTTCAAACCAACTCAATGCGAATACAAAAGACGCTAAGGTAAAAACAATAACGTATTGTAACTTAGACCTTTTACGGTTATCGTTTTCAGTTTGACTTATTTCAAATGTGCCGTTAATATCTCAAGAGCTGCGGTGTATCTAGAATACCCTGTGTGATATGATAGTAACGATCACAAAACTAGAGTTTTCCAATTCAGTCTAGGCGTCTTTATCTTATACGAAAGAAGTCGGTGTGACTTACAAGAAATAACAAATTGAGCATCTCCTTCTTTTTTTAACAAATTCTTCATGCTATAAATAAAGCGTTTAAAACGTGAAATTTTCCTGTGAATGTTGAATGAAAACTGAATCACGGTTCGATAAAGTACAATGCATTGATTATTATCAAGCCATCATCAGTATTTAATATGAAATCGACAAATTGGTTTCGATGCGTCCGCAAATAATAGCTGGGTGCGGCGGGCGCTCCGATGCTCACATTGTGCACATTATAAATAAATGCTAACAACAGGTGAATCACTAATTTCACTCATAAAATTAGCTTTTAGTGGGTGGAGTGCAATATTTATTCATACAGCATCCGCCTATTCATATAGGATATTGCCGTGACAGATCACTTCACATCATACTGAATGCTTGCTATAATACTCCATTGTCGCAAATAAATAGATCGAATTTATTAACGTAGGCTGAATAGAAATCTTATAATAGACATTGCGTACAATGTTCGAATTAATTCTCGAACATTGTTTTTATCACTCTTCAATATGCTCGGAATAAAATATTATTTGCGGGTGGCAGCCATTAAATGAAAGGAATTATTCATGGAAACAGCCTGAAAAGGCGATGAAATTCGACAATTCATTTGTTTACGTAAATAATATAGCGTATACCTACTTTGAAACAAAAACGTTTTGAAATCACAATAGAATTTCAAACTACTGATCAGAGCGCTAAGTCATTCTATTTTGTTTCTTCCCATGCTTAATATTTCCATTTAGATCTAAAAACCATTAAATCGGGTGTTAAAACTTCCAAAATCTATCTAATTATCAACTCAAGAAACTTCCGCACATCCATTAGCCGAAATCACCTGATATAATTTCTCCATCAACCTTTTTAAATTAATTATTTAGCGGAAGGCTGGCTTTAATAAGTTTGATTGTTCACAGTGACACTTCCTCGTATGCAGAGTGGGTAGATAACCGCCTAACCCAGAACGCGCCTCCCCATAAGTGTTCAAAGCGAAACGACTAGTCAACCCTTTGCCGCTCACTCGCTCGTGAAATCACTCAAATACTGAATATTTTAATCTGAGCAGATAACGAGCTCGCAATTCTATTAGATGAAACATAGCTAGGCGAGGTTAAACACACCGCCCCCTGCCACCTCGCACTCCCAGCATGCAGCGTGCATTGCTATTCATTCATATAACACTGGGTATTTATGAGTTTTATTTATTATTTAGGTCAAAAGCTGCATTACTTACTTTATGCAGTGAGGTTTGAATAATCGTGAAATTATTGGTTAATTGAAACTACAAATTACATAGATAGCATTCAAGGTTTTTATTAAAACAGGTAATTATAATATTCATAAGATAATTTTAACGTGTTCTGTATTTTTCCATAATAACTATGTTATCATTTAATGACACACGACGCGATGTACTAAAAATATAATATTAATTTAAAATAAACACTTTTTCAAACAACGAGCTGCACTTCTGACTTAGTTGTTAACGTACGTGTACTAAGTAGCCTATACCCAGGTGGTTTTGGGTTTCATTTTCAACGAAATTATACATCCCAAGGCAACAGACGCAATCCCAAACATTTTTTGTCGATTACAGTTAATTTTTTTTTAGATTTTCCAAGATTTGATCTTATTAGCCCTAAGTGATGTAGAAAATAACTTTCTCTTCGTATGGAAAATATCAAATCAACTTTACCTCACACGACCATCCCCCCCGATATTTTTCTTCGCAAGGTCTATTAACACGAAAAAATTTAACAAAAGCTAAAAGCTCACTTCTCAAATCGTACACAAATATATCACACGAAGCTATAAAGCAATCAAATATTTACTAATCTGGCGGTGCGTCGCACGAACCCTTCTGTGAACGGGGTCATAAAATAAATTGAAATAGTCGCGCCGCCCCCCAAATTAAAATATTCAAATGGGACGCACGCGCAAGAAAATTGAAAATTGTCGTCTATCGCCCGCAAATGAAACCTATAACTCCTCATATACACTGCGGGACATAAAATCGGTCCGTTACTTTTCGAATATTAAATTAAAATTTTTCACAAAAATATGTTTAAAAAAAACTAAAGAAAACTGAAATTTAACATTCGAAACAACAAATAATACTTAATATTTCAAATTACTGTTTAAACAAAACCAGAGTCCTTCCGCCTCTTCAAATACTTCCTCACAGCTTCTTTGGTGGGGTGGAAAATATCAATATCCTCATAATTGGTGTCAGTTAGATAAAACCCGAAACATTGGCGAATTATGCAGGTAATTCGAGTTCGCACGAGGCACACGGAATAATTTTGTGTATCTTGTTGAATAAGGAGGAGGGATTTTAAGAGAAATTAACGACAACAAATAGCCACATTTACCAGAAGTAATTTAATTTATTCGACAATACAACCGTAAAAGTCTAAAAATGCGTGGCGTTGTAAAATGAATGATTTGCAACTTGACTGTTGTTGTCTTGTAGTGTACTCAGATATGGAAAGCGGCAGATTCGATATGGCTCTGAATAATGCTATAAATGGATGTCACTTTTATGACTGTAATTTGGCTCAGATTCTGAATTAAGTATTTGTTTTATGCAAGAATAACTTTTATGCATCGAAATTGCATTAAAATATTGCTTGAATTCAGCAAAATTGCGTCGTTGAATTGTTCAATTAATAAGGAAAATATGTGGTTCATGAACAATAATGTATAGCAAAGTTTAATTTAAGTTTATATGTGTTTGTCTATATATTTACATCATATCAACACACTATTGAATTGTATTTTGTATATTACACGGTCTTGTTGCTCATTGAACTGTGTAAATACTTTTTAGATAAAACACTTTTGAGTATACACTATAAAGAATACGAATTTAAAGAATGTCGTAGATATTTATGATTGTTTATTTTAGTTATGATTGGAAATTTATTCGTTTTACGCCCAGGACTATGGGATTTTTTAAATATTCAATAGGTATGTGACGCAAATGAGCAGTGTTGGCATAATGGCTTCAGCGTGCGACTCTCATCCGTCGTAGGTTCGATCCCCGGCTGTACACCAATGGATTTTCTTTCTATGTGCGCATTTAACATTCGCTCGAACGGTGAAGGTAAACATTGTGAGGAAACCCACATGTCTTAGACCCAAAAAGTTGACGGCGTGTGTCAGGCACTGGAGGCTGATCACCTACTTGCCCATTAGATTTAAAATTGATCATGAAACAGATTCAGAAACCTGAGGCCTAGACCGCCACTGCCGAGGTTGTAGCGCCACTGATTTATTTATTTATTTTATGTGACGTAATACTATGGAATTCTGTATTCTGGTATTGGTTTTGTCCTTTGGCCCAATTTGGTGCATTCACAAAGCAAATACCTACTTCTGACACCGGAAAATGGTCTGGAAATACTAAGACATCTCACTACACAGGTAACATTTAGTTACTACTCTTGAAGTATATAAAGTATAAAAGTGTGTCCACCACAAGATTGTCGCAAGTATAAAGTAATAATCATGCTTAATTTTTGCACAGAAAATAGAGAAAGTTTTAACGCCGGTACCATCCACAAAACTGTATCAAAGAATTTTATCAATTCCGTGTATGAAGATAGTAAACGGCTCATATATGCCCGAACCCAATAACCCATTTCAATCCATAATCCACCCTATGAGATAGTAATCTTAATCTAAATGTTGTAATAAATGTGCCAATAACCAATCGACGGATTGTAATAGCCATCTGTCGATACAAGCTATCCATGGGAGGTCGTTTCGGTGTCTGTGGAATAGACCTTTGTATGAAAATGACAGTTGACGAAAGCTCGATTTCAACAGTTAATTATTTTAACAGATTTTAACTAACACCAGTTTTTTAAATAGTTAAAAAAACTGTTTGTTATGTTTTAAACATACACATGTATATTTTAAATGTTATTTGTACGGTTTTATATACTTTATTTGGTTTACATTGATTATCAAATATGGATTGTCTTCGTAGGGTTTGGTTTTTGGGATGCAGATAGGAGATCGATCGTCTGTCACAGTCTGATCTCAGATTATTTTCAATCTGAGATTGTTGATTAATTATTGGGTTCGGGCGTTAGTCTTTCCTCCAACTTCGATTTGATCCCTTTGGAGTAGATACTCCTGGAACGCGGAGTTCAAGTGCACAAGCGCTAATTCAAAATTTAAGTTAGCGCCAGGTAGATGACTGGAGACCCTAGCTTGTGCTTTCCTCACACAACGAATAAGTATCGGAATACAGGGAGTAAATGCTGCCATCGTTAAAGGTACACGGCCACAGGGGCCAAAATTTTTAAATTTGTGTTAATTTTTTATTTAAAAATGATTATATAATTTAGGTTTCTTAATCTTCTTAGATTGTAAATAATGTCAATTTGTGTTGGAAATAAATATTTATCAAATCCCGTGATTTATATATTTTTCAGTTCTAACATATAGCCTTGTTTCATAGACAGGAATCATAATTAGAAATAGAGTTGTTTGAGTGTTAGGGCATGTTAATAAGTCAAAGGGGGCCGTGTGGCATCCGTTGCTTTGTGGCGACGTTGATTTTGTGGTTAAGTTTCGCGTAACTTGATAAACATTACCCCCACATCCTTTATGTCATTATAACTTCAATATTACGGAAATCAAGTATATGAATGTACTTTCGTGTGTGAACTATATGTATGATTTGCTAAACAGTTGTTGACTTGATTAGATGCTTGCATTGAGTGAGATGAAGAGTGATGATGAGTACCTACTACATGTTTGACGTACCTACGATGATATGAACTTTATGAATAACTTCTGTTTAGTCGTAAAACCAATATTAATTATGATTTGTAGATTTTATTAAAGCGTTTTGTTAAGTAATGCATCTCTAAGATGATTTGAGATTATTTTCATACTGTACATTCTTTGTGTTTTATGTTATGTAAATTTTCCGAACTGACCATGTATTGTTTAATAAGAAATTAATCTCCTCTCCCACGTGTTATATTTGAATTAAAGCTAATTAGATTATTTACCCTGTTAACCTATAAAATAATAATAATAACTTTTTTATTTATAATAAGCATTTAGATAAAAGGTGGTGATGTTTGTATATGTCGCAAAATATAATAAATGTGTAAAAATATGCGAAATATGTGTTTTTTTTAATTAAATTGCATTTTTTTTTAAAAACTGCAATTGTCAATCCTAAGGTCATTTGACATTCAGCTTGCAGAGCTATAAGATCCCGCTATACAACGACCTTCACCGAGATGCTTATTTAATGAAACTTATTTTATATTTAATTTAATATGTCAATAAATATAATCCATATGGGTTGCCTAGCAAATTTCAGTCCAGAGTATGTTTAATTAATATTAAAAAAAATTTTTTTTATAATTTGCATGTAGTAAATTTTTGAACTTTTTCAATCAATATTTTTAATCAGGGTAGTATTATATATTATCACTATAACCTTCTTTTTATACTATAGATGTATATATACTTTAGTGTCACATAAAAAATATACACATAAATAATTAATTGATTAAAAACAACCTAACGTTTGCATATTCTATGGGCTTCATACGTTCGATTGGTATAGAATTTATCTAATAATCATACCGGTGAAATGTTTAAAAAATATTTTTTTAAATTAATTAAACATACTCTGACTGAAATTTGCTAGGCAACCCATATGATTATATTTATTGACATATTAAATTATATATAAAATAAGTTTCATTAGCATGCAAGTTGCATGCAAGTTTCATTAGCAACTTCAGCATCTCGGTGAAGGTCGTTGTATAGCGGGATCTTAGACCGTTGGGTTTCGTTAGATTTTTCTATCGTTGCGCAATTACCACTTGCTCATACTTCTAGCTACTCGTCCTTCATATAAATAGTTTTAAAATTAGGGCTGCCCTATCTGGTATCTCTCTAATAATTCCTGTCAATCTCAATACTACCCGATTAAAATAAAAGCTCCAATTCGATAAGATCAAACAAGACACCAAAACAAGCCTTGAACACTCTCGATTAATTTGCACAAATTGATAAAATAATTGAACGTAATCGTAAGCAAAAAGCAAGGTATCGATAAGCATCCGGCGTCGTGCAAATGATACCCTGGGAACCTACGTCTTCCGCTGCACACCGCACCCTGCCCTGTCTACAGGAAGACAACCTAAACGCATCTTATTTCTTTTATCTTGCACTGTATCGAACTGGGGTTCGAATTTTCAATTTCAATTGAATACGTGCAGATTGGAATGACGCATTTGTGGCAGTTTCGCGTGTTTACGTGTTCATTAATAATTTGGAAACCATCGTCTATAATCTTTTTGGCCTCTTAAATGTCTTAATTGAATCTGGAATTCCAAATGTGAATTTTTGAAATTCCAAATATATACGGGCGTACTCTATACGTTTCTGTCACAAAATAATTAGTAAGCAATATGTACTTTTTTTAATAAATATTCAAAAATAGACACCATGACCTCAATTGCCCTTTTCATCCTTTTTATTCAAGCATTTAAAGTTACCTTTGCTTCCATTCATAAAATTATTAATGTGATCGTAAAATTGAGCAAATTTTATTGTCTCGAAGGCATAATGGGAAACTAATGTAGCGTGTTATTATTCAGATCGGAGCTGTAAAATACGAGTGTTCGAGAGGTCGATGCGTCTGCGCCGGGAACCCACTGCGTTCCCAGCGGAAGTCCCCTCTGTTATTTGAATATCAAACATATTTGGATAATAATTCATTAGAACAGTTATGATATTCTTCCTTTACATTTTATTGCTCATACGTGTATTCAATGCTAATGGAGTTAACTGAGTTGGATCTTAGAAATATCGTAAAATTCTATTGCATTAATGCAGCTCTCTTAGTAGGTAAAATATTAGAATAGATAAACTGTTTGGAATAATGATAGAAATGTAGGATAATTTCAGAAACATTGAGTTGTAAAATTTTTGGTTATACTATTTTAACCTTCCTGGTATAAGAAAATCACATGTTCTGTGGAAAATTGGTTAGTTCGTAATGTGCATGATGATAGATGGCTATCGCAGTGTTCACAGAAGAGCCACAGAGAGCTATTTGTTTGAATGCACGCTCTGTGAGCAGGGTACTACGCAATATCGAGAAATTATTATTAAAACCATATGTCTGGGATAAACATGTTCTCAAAACTTTAGTAATCTTATGAAGCGTTAATTGTTTACGAATCACATATTGAGTTAATAAGATATATTTCTTTAATGACATATAAACATTTCTTTAATGATGATAAACATAAAGCCGTCAAAACTTTGTAGACTTTGATAAATGAGGCTACAATATGTCAATATGACGTTTGACCTACTTATGACATTTACAACACTTTTGATATAAGCTGTGCATCAATTTTTTAATACAAAAATTTGAAATACTTTTATAAAATCGAAATAGACAATTTTAGCTAAGTAGATAAAATTTCTATAGGACAGGAACACATCCGTAACCTTTAAGTGTTCATTGTTTCAAAGTGCATTGTTAAAGTTGGCACCTAAATACGCGAGGTCACAGCGTATTTTGGGTGCGAAAGATAAATATTAATAAAACGGCGCGATTGTCTTTTTTCGTGGGAAATAAGAACGGTAAGAAGGGACAATAATATGCTTTTGTTTTTCTTTATCGTTATTGCCGTAAAACATTTAGCGAGCTGCGATAAAACATGTTATTTTGTGTGACAAAACGTCGAGCTTCATGAGAAAATATAGACCCGCAGATAGTGGAATAAACGAATTATTAGCGTCCGTTCAGACGATACAGGACCAGTCGAAATTACTAAATTAAAATGAAATGGCATATGTTATTTATCATCGAATACATGCGTTTAGACGTGTAATATTTTTTCAATACGCCTTATGTTTTATTTTAGCTAGAAAGTAATAACAAATCCACAGTTTTCGCGTCGTAAACTTCACTTACCTAAAACAAAAGTATTCATTTGTTTTTTTACGATTGTCACGCTTTCACCCAATGCGATCCGTATGTTAATGTGACGAACGATAAATTGGCCACTAATAAGATAATTGGGCGCGCTCTATAGTAACGTAAATCAACATCTTAACAGCTGCGGTCGTAGGAAACCCCGATCTAATGACAAATCTAAAATACTTGCGGAAAAATTATCTTTAATTAAAAGCTTTAGATTTATTATTATAATTGCGTGTGCACATAACATAATGTAATATTTGGGATAAAAAATAATCTTATATTTTATCCCAAATATTGGGGGAAAAAGCATGATTTTCTTCATGCTTTTTTTTGCACATCTTAGGTCTGTCGATTCATATTCTTCTCCATCGTAGCATTAAAACACACTATATACTATAATTGTGGGCTTTGTTTGTATATGCAAAATAAATCTATATGTTATATCAAAGTAAGTGAAAACATAGTCACTCTACACGAAATGATTCACTCAATTGTTGTAGCATTTGTATCGATTTAAAATGAACAATTAGAGTTGAATTACAGTCTCTAATAGTGGATATTTATAGCATCTCGAGCATTTTATAACCGTTTTACTTTATTTAATTATATGCCCGATAACCGAGCTTGGAATTGTCTGAATCATACCATTTTGTTTTCCTTTATGAATGTTTTTTTAATATAATTAAACGCGCTAACGGTTTCAGACTATTTTTTTAAAGCTTATTTTTTTGAAGTTATACTTCTTTAGGCGCGTTATGAAAATTTTATGAGAGTGAAATTTTACGATGCGCGCGCACCTGAGACACAAAGTTGTCAGTGTGATTATAGCGTGCGCGAGCGAGATGGGAATAAGACAATCTACAAGTAAAAAGAAATAGAATATGCGTGAAGTTAGCAGCTATGCCAAGAATTTTGAGTGAACATAATGACATTTACCTTTTAAACAAATAAAGGAGTTTTAATTATTTTTTCAAAGAAATTTAGCAATGCTTTTTCTTAAAGACCTATTGTTACTTAGTTAAAAGGTTATGAAATATACATAGTTATTAAATTGAATGAATAATATAATAAAATAATAAATAATAATAATTATTAATATTAATTAATAATTGAATAATATACTAAATATTAAATATTATTAAATTATTAACGTTAAATATTTGTTATTAATTATTAAAGAAAGCCAAAGAAGTATAACTTCTTACGCGCGTACATAAGTACACGCACCCTTTTTTATATTTACTGTACTTATTAACATTTAGGGTTTGAACGTAGGGTTAAAAATCGAATAAGTCTAACCTAACACGCCTGGTTTGTATAATAAAGAAAAAAGAAACAATAAAATCTTTTTACATCTAAGTGTAAAATCGATGAAGGAAAAATATGTGAGATTGATTAGAGAAAAAATATATAGATTCGTATATATTCAAAGTAAGATTACCTATTTATTTATGAAAATAAATAATTTATACTGCTAACAATGTTTCGATGCTATCAATGCACGCTTCACCGAACTCAACATTTTAGGCCAGATGATTGGGAAACTAGTGAAATATAAATAATTTGGATTCAAAATGAGGGCCATTTAGAAACATGAGGGTAATAAAACAAGTGCGTGCTGCGCTAACTCGGTCAACGGAGGATGACGTGACGTGGTCTGAAATCTTATAGATTTATTTAATAAAGTTGCCAACAGTTATAACGGAGTACTGATCTAAATGTTACTACTGTTAGAGCAAATAGCGAGGAAAGTGTTGACGTACGAATCATAGCTCTCTCTTGGGTTCAACTTTGTTATTGCAAAGTTAAAAAATTTAATTGAACTGAGTTTTTGCTTGCTTCTTCTCATATCGCGTTATGGAAAACTTTATAAACTTAGGTTTTCGATTGTCTATTTTTTTACCTATAACGTAATTAATTTAAATTGCGTAGGTATGTTCTTTACTTTTTAAAATCTTATAAATATGAATGGAAACTGCAGCGAAATATGAATCACAAATTTATTAATTCAAGAATTATATTGAACAAGCCATATGTTGTGATTCCAAATAGTGGATTTTTAGTTTTTAAAGATATATTATAATATATTTATATGTGGCCTCCGTGGAGATACCGTATAACCCTATAGTACTAAATTCGTTTCTTGAGAAAACAAATTTCGGGTTGGTTTGTATTCCTAAGGAATCATTATATTATAAGTACGTATGTATATACCTCTACTAAAGTATATTGTCCTTATAAGTGGGATGCAGGCGAATGCTTGCTAAACGTACATATTAAAAAATATTCGACACGAACCTACATACGCTTTACATTCACTTTTTTGGGGAAAAATCGTTAACAAGTATTCAATTATGTCATAGAGAATTAAAATTCCAACCGTTGATGTATTACGTGCAGTGCGGGTTGATAGTATTTATACGATGAAATCGATGTTTTGATATCAAGTCCAAAATGTCGCAATTAACCCATAAATTTCCGAACTTGAATAGTAATCACCTTATTATCGGCATACTTTGTGGTTACGAAATACATAAAGTCTAAGGATGTCCCGCGACATATATTTGGATTTAGATTTTGGAAATTTACTTGCTTCTTTACATATTTACGGCAAGCCCCTATATATGTATTTCTGTCGTGGCCTGATCGGGTAATTGTTTACTGTGGGTTAGTAAATCATTTTTATGAAAACTAAACGAGTCCAGGCCGTTTTAACAAGTCTGTTACGTCTCTTTTAATGATAGCGTTAACACTATTTGACTACTAAAATCCATGATTCTTTCATTAAAATAATTTATTTATTTTAAGCTTATTTTTACCATACTAAGACTTATTCGAGAGAAAAGAAAAAGTCAAACCTTCTAAAAAATAATGGTCAGTGTTAAACTAAATAAGTCTTCACCGCAACATACAACCTGTAAGTGGTGAATCTCTGAGCAAGTTAGTGCTAATAATAATATTCATAAACAATCTGCGGCGTAAATAGTTATCAAACATATAATTATTTGTTTACAAAGATATACACGGAAACGTATACCTACACTAGTACAAAGAGGAAAGATTTGTTTTTTGTTGTTTTGTTTGTAATAGACTCAAAACTAACATTACGACATGTTGTATTGTTGCAAAAATGGCATGGCTGTGCCTTACGGTTTCGCCTTCATACGTAAATGAATAATACAGTAATAATATGAATCACAAAACTTTGCCAAATTAACTCTTCACATAAATATCATTTACTAATTGCAGTCTCGCGCATTCTATTTTATTTCTATTTTCAACTGTTAATTGTAAATGTGCCAATTAATTCACAGCTGTCCAATTATTTAAGCTGAAATCGGAGTAATATTGTTTTTTTTATTTTTGACCGGAATTTTCGTCAAATAAAAATGTTTGCGGATTCGTAATGATAATTGCAACGATAATTGATTTTATTTTGGCATTATGTGTCTTTATGTTTTTAAAATTCTTAAGATAATTAAGCAGTTAAGATAAGAGTTATTTTAATTTTGGTTCTTATTAACACGAATAAACATTTATATCTACAAAAGTTAAGGTAACTATTTACGCCTTATGTTTTTTTTTATTTTTATAATTTCCATATTAATCTCAGAACAAGAATATTCTTCCCTGAAATTGAGCCCGTAAATTTAATATGGATTGTAAATTAAGACTCTACCCAATCAAACAATTGTACTCTCAATTAAAAACTAAGGTTGTTATTTCTCCGACATTACAAAATATGCCTAGCATACAAAGGTCTATTGAATTTAAAATGCCATTGATATGAATTTCTGACAAGGCACCACGTTGAAGGCCACGTGAGTTCTTGAAAATATTATCACGTCATTATTTTACAAATGCATGGGCATCATTTTATTATGAATCTGTAACCGCATGCGATAAAAAGCATTTACATAAAGATTTGCGTTCTCCTTAAGCATGTTACGTCGACTATTTTGAACACAGTGTTAAATTCATTCAAAGAGAAATCTTGCTTTACATCTTAATACTATGGCATTTTATTTGTTTTACGAAAATAATGGAGTGTTGATAGAACATAGTTTATTAATATTATGACGGAGCTGGAAAGTAGCTAGTTTGTAAACTATTAAATGATTCTAAAACATATGTAAAGCTGGTTTAATTTTATCCTGTATCTTAGTAGGCCATTGAGTTGAATTATTTTTTGTATGTAGCACACTTTCAAGCAAAGCCAGGAACCTCAACTCGAATTATTTTCATTTTGTTACCAGCTCACGTGGTGATTTTAGCTGTGTAGAGATATGATGAAATGTTGCTTTGATCATAAGTAAGGAATCAGCATAAAAAGAAAGACAGAAAATAAAGAAAAATCTTTATTTATTCTGTGTAATAAATAAATAAATGGATACTAAAATAAAAATAAATCAGTGGCGCTACAACCTGTTTAGGTCTGGCGTCCGATTTGTGAATCTGTTTCATGATCATTTTTAAATCTAATAGGCAAGTAGGTAATCAGCATCCAGTGCCTGACACACGCCGTCGATTTTTTGGGTCTAAGACATGTCGGTTTTCTCAAACACACACAAACAACTTGCAACAACAATGGACTTTGTCCATTTGTGGACATCCGGGATCGAACCTACGACCTCAGGGATTAGAGACGCACGTTGAAGCCACTAGGCCAACACTGCTCCATAATAAAAAGGATATCTAACTCTAAAGAAAGTGCACTAGCCCTCATACTAGGATTCCGTGTCGTGGCCAGCTAGACTCTTCCTTTCTGACAAGTACTTGACAAAAATTTCTGCATTTTATAATTAAACTATTGTTGCTCAATAAGAATATCTGTTTCAGCAATGAACAGGATGAGAAGATATTGTTTAAGGTTATTGGTTGGTGTTTGTTTCCATAAGTCAGCATATTTCTATTAAGTATAGTCGTCTTACCATTAATTTTTTTTTTCAATGTACAATTTTGAAGTTGAGTAGCATAAAGAGGTCTTATAGGGTTTTTAAAAATGGCGCGATGTGCATGCTCAATTAATAATATAGAAAGATCATCCATATCAAACCAAAGGTTAGCTTACTTAAAGATAAAATATTGAAATGGTGTCTATCTTATAATGATTCTATATTAGCTACACACTACGTACTATATTTTATTAAACATTTGAAAAAGACCTTATTAGCTTATAGCTTGGGTTACTAAATTAAATCCAAAACTTTCGCATTTATTATTTTACTTAGGCATTCAAAAGCAATAAAAAAGAGATATGGGCATAACTCAAGAGCACGTCAGCAGTAAATCTTAAAGTACAGCGCATAATATGCATTCTAACACAAATTAATTGGTCACTTTTTATAACATGAATGAAACACTATGAAAACGTGGAATACTTAAATCAATTAATACCGCGTGTTACATTACGATTGCGAACATCGGAAAAACGAATTTCTTGTATACGTGACTACAATTCGCTAACTACCTTAAAAGGGAATTTTTCCGAAAACTTTTTATGGAATTTTATAGTGAATTTAAAAATGCCTGGTAGTTAGCAGTATTATTTACTAAATACATTGGTCGTTTATATGCAAAGGAAGCGGTACATTCAGATTCATTAATTAAACAATCACCCATATATAATATTATTATTTTAGTATATAAACAAATATGTAGGATAAAATAAAATTATGTGTGTTGGACGTCTTTTTATATGATTGGACAATTCACACCAATTGACCTAGTCCCATGCTAAGCTGGTGAAGCTTGTGTTATGGGTACTACAACGGAAATACATACATATTATAGAGACCTAAGCACAACACCAAATGCTCATCACATCGATGTTTGTCTCAGCCGGGGATCAAACCCAGGACCCATGGGTTCGCAGTCAGGGGTACTAACCACTAGATCAATGAGCCGTCAAGTTATTGTTATTACTATGAAGTCTTTTAACCATGGGAATCGAATTCGTTACGTGGTATGGTAAACCCCATTTGGCACTAGTAGGAGATTAATAAGATCTGTTTTTATTGCAATAGTTGAAAAGCCATTTTTCAATAAGATTACTGATCAACCTTTTGCTTTTGTTTTTGTTTTATGAAATTTGTGGAACATTCTAGTAAATATGGATATTATCTATGTGCCATGTCATGTTACGCAATATTCCCCAGGTTCATGGATTATGCATTATTATGGATATGTCATAGGTATCATGTTTATTAATTTATTGAATAGTGAGATGTCTTTGAACTGATTTCCTTAACTGTAGTTATATTCTAAAAATATATTCTTAAAAAAACCCTTTCAAAAAAGTAGATAACATTTTATACCTCAATTAACTAACATAAAACTGTAACACTCATAATCGAACAGACGTAAACAAATTTAATCATTTGATAACCGATTTTTAATTCATATAACCGTACTTTTTTAAGTACCAGTACCCAAATTGATTAATAGCTCAAATCAGTCACTCACTTCCGCATTTATAACAATAGTGGTGAATGAATAAAGGAACAACGCTATAAAAGCGATCACCGTAATCCTGAATAAAATATGACAATCGCTTATAAAACTAAAATAAGCCTGCATAAAGTCAAATGTAATCGGGTCATACAGATTTAATAAACAAACAAGATGTGTGCACAGATGACGAATAATTATTGATGAATGGGCTTGTGGGGTAAGACGATGTATTTGTTCTTGTAATCTGTATTTTGATAACAGTATATTATGTAGTCCTATCATAGATAAGCCATTACATGTCGTACCGGCTTTTCGTTAGTCCCAAGACCAAATGCCACGCGCTATTGCGTATCTAAAACCAAAGAAATGCTTCTAACGGTGATATGCTGATGAAATTTCATAAAGTGCCCAAACGTCTAGTTCATATATGTTGTTTATTAATGATATTGGCGAGCCAGACGCGAACAAAACCGTGTTAGTATCTTAAGCATTTTTTCGTATTAGGCCTGCACTTTATTAAGTAGTGTATGATGCCCGCCGTATCAAGAGTGGCAGACAGATGTCATCTGATGATATACCGTTCACATTGTGTGGTAATTTCGTTCAACCATTTAATTGCCGTTTCACTGCATTCTGACAGCAGCGAGATTAATTTATAGAGACACCTTGAATTAGTTAATTTTAAAACAATATGATATATCATCATTAAGCTTTTCATTAATAACTTACAATGTATGGCGCTGCAGTGAAATATTTTATTAATTGGAGCTTAACTTATTAGACCAATATTTGTAATCCAACGATTACGTTGCTATAATAAAGTTTTATTATTATAACTATACATGCTTTTAAGGTTGTATTTGTATTAAATATTGACCCTAGCAGCAGATTAATTACTGCGTCCTTTGAATAGATCATTTTATGAAACCAACGTGAAACCATTGTTTCACCAAGTCAGGACCTCGTATTCTTCAATGTAAACGTCAGGTTTGGAGTTAGGCACAACTCGCGAGTAGGCACTATGTCAAAAATGCTATGAAAACATTGGATAGTAGTTTAACAATAATAACAACACTATCAAATATATAAATATAGACTATGTTACAAATCTACGCAAATTCAATAAATCCTCACAAGTGTAGTTGGTTACTTAAACTAATACCATTTGAGTAAGATGTAAGAAGCATGTATTAGAATTAAAAATGGCAACGTTAGAATGAAATGTTTTAATCCTGAACTACGAATTTTTAGTTCTCCTCGTCTGTGCCTCACACTCATAAGTAAGGTCAAACCAGGCTAATAACCCTCTTTACTGTCACCCATGTGAATTATATGTCTAAGGTATATTTGAATCAACTTTTGAGATAGTACGTCTATAAATATTAAAAGGGGTCGACTTATACATTTTTAATGCGAACACTGGCAACCATCGAATTATCTATTCAGCGAATAAACATTGTGAAATCACTTGTTTCATCATAAGTACTACAAACATTTTATATAACACCTGGAAACTGTGGTGAATAATGTTTCTCTTTGCTACAAACCTATCAAAACTCATCGTTTATTTGCTGTACTTAAAGTCTAATAGAAAACGCGTTTATAAGTTAATTACTTATTTTTAATTTTAAAACCTTACAGACTACACAAAGGTTGCACTTCAAGACGACAATATTACTTACACATACGACATATTTTGAGCATTGAATTCCTTTAAAACCTCCAGAGCACTGTTTTATTAGTGGTTAGGTTCGAATCCCAGCTGTGCACGAAAACATATTTTATGAGAAAACCGGCTTTCGTTAGACATAAAAAGTCGACGGTGTCTGTCAGGCACAGAAGGCTGATCACGTACATCCATATTAGAAAAAACTAATGATCACGAAATAGACCGCAAAATCGATTGAGGCAAATACCATAGTATATAGGTAACCTCAAATTTTTTTCTTAAATCTCCTCAGTAATTAGGCTATAAGTTCGTACCGAAGAGGTATTTTCATTGGTATGGTGGTTAAATATAAATTTTTTGTAACTTATAAAATTTAAGATAACTAATGGTATTACTTAAGAAGATCCTCAAACACCTCTAATATATTAAGCTCATAAATAATGCGATAAAATTAAGTGGCGTCTCAACAAAAGTTTTAAATATGAAATCGCAGTTAACAAGATAATGCGAGCTTTCAGATTTTTGTTGACGCTACGGCATTTCCGGCTACCGAATGCCAACATCACCACAAAAGATATCTTATTTACACTGCCATACAGTCCATAATACCAGAGCAGTGAGCAGACATATTCAGTTTCAGTAAAATGGTGATTAATTGTGTTATAAAGACTTTGTATAACCGTTGTTATTCTGTGTCATTTTATAGGCACGACACTAAAATGGTGTCCATACGGTTGGCATTAAGCTTATAAATAGAGAGTGGATTCATTTTGAAGAACATGCAAGGAAGTGTCCAATTAGGCATAGCTTGCATCGTAATGCGATAATTCCGCGAGCTCAATTGATTTCACGTCTACAGATAAGTGGATGTTGTCTAGGCAGTATCAGATCGACGTGTCGCAGTCGCCACATGCCGCCCACAGCGCCACGATGCACATTCATACAGTTTTATAAACTACCTGTTACTTGAGGTTTTGCCATTTTTAAGGTATGCTAAAATTGTTGTTTTATCATACAATAGAGTGTATGGTTGGTCTTGTGTGCCTGCTACTCGGTAAGGTTCTTAGGTTGTTATTCTTTACTGCTAGTGTAGGTGTTAAATCCGCAAATAAAAAGAAATACCAGCGATGTACTGCTGTGTTAAAAACGCTTTCCCCCGGGGATGACAGCCACATGCTTAAACCACTATGCCAACACAGTTTTTATCACTCAAGTAATCTACACACAATAAGTGTATTCTTCATAAATTGTATCATGATAACCGAATTGATACAAAGATTCCTCACATGAATGACAATGACCGTAATCCAAATCTAAACGCCACAACAAACCTGACAGAATATAAATGCCTGATCCTGGTACCTTGTGAACCGAGGACGTGATGTGTCGTTATTAACAAGCCTGCATTAATGAAACTTAACTCACTTTAAAATATACTTTCACGTGTGTTAGCCTAACGTCATCGTCCGTTAGCCGTCTCCTTAACACACTCACGTATTCGCGTAATGTGGAAATTTTTGGGGCCATAATTCTGTAACAACTTTTACATGTTTACGAGCGAGACGTAAAAGAATTCTTGACCGCGACAGGTCCTTTTTAGTCAGACGAAAAATACACAATATGAGTACCTGTCGCATGTTTTATTGAAAATGAAATAATTAATCGACAATTACGATGCTGGACCTTATAATACGAGGTGCACCGCTGTGAGCGACCTCCGCCGCTTAGGACTCAAATGTCGCTTATAAATCGAGACCGGTGCTCCCCGCAGTCTGTCGTCCGGATAAATATTGACATTTATGCACATATTGCTCCATATACGTTTTTTATAGTTGTAAAATATGAAGATAGAGAACGTTTATTCAGCTCTTTAAGTCCCAGCGCTCTTAAGTAGCAATAAAAATTAGCATAATTGAATGTTTCTTGTAGTAAATACAAATTATTTGGGCGTATATGTCCGAATCGCCTTTTGTTTATGTCGCTTAATCAATAGTTTAAACGTAAAAGGTATAATAAAAATTCAATCCCAAAATATGTGTAGGAGATAAGTATCATTCTATGCAATATATAAATTGAATTAAATCACTTTAATCATAGAGTATGTACGTTTATTTCGTAGATAAAACGATATTAAGCAGTCATAGCTAATATTGTTCGCCTTAGCTCTGTGGTCGTGTGCTTAAATTCCGGCTGGAAAATTGAGATTTTTCTCTATGTGCAATACTGTTCGTACTTCAGACAGGTTTCTCACCTACTTGCTTATAAAGAAACATACTCAAACAAACAAATACTGAGACCATTTATTTTGTACAGCACATAAGACAAACTTATTTGTAATTATATGGTCACATATCTATTTAGTTATCTTGGTCAAGCATTTGTATTCCAACTAAACTCTATTGCGTTAAAGATATTGCAATACGGCATTCGACGCGCACCTGATAGCTACTTGTGTATTTTGAAGCGAGCTAAATTATGGTCACGTCTTGATTAATGCATTATACTTTATGTGTTATGACTTCAGATTGTAATATTATTTAAATATAGTGTATTGAGGTCTCGGTAATAAAATTAGATAAAAATTATATAAAATTACAACGTAGGTCCGTTTCTTAGTTTAAATAATATCATAATAATCTAGTGACGCTACAAGCCTTGATGGTAGGTCATGGATCTACATGTTTTTGTATGAGATATATGAGATAGATCGCGTTTTGACTTGACTAGAAATGCCGTTTCCTCCGTTTGTTAAACGTTTAATCCAGATACTAAAAGAGAATTCTATACACACTATCCATGGTGTACAACCAGGTTTCACATGCCCGACCTCAGGATTGGGAAGCGAACGCTGAACGCACGAGGCAAGCACTGTTTCTTTTAAAATACACAACTATTTTCCGGTTTATAGTTCTTAAATATTATTTAAGACATCTTATTGATATTTTTTTATATTTTTGCTCATATATATTTCATTTTTACTTCAAAACTATTTAATTATTATTTTACTTTTTTAATATGTATTACATAAAAGTGTATTACTGCCTATAAACTAAATGTTATAAGATTTTATATTCGTTAATAAGTTTTCTTTATTTATGGACATAAAGTCAATAAAGTAAAAGTAATAAACCTTATATTACATTTAAATATTCCACTAGTATTCCCACATCAAATAGTTTAACAATGTATTTTATAGGCGAGCACAAAGAAATCGAATTATTCATATTTTGATCACATATCGTGCATGAAATAACAAATACAATGCACTCGCGTCGTATGAAAGCCAATGACAAATTATTATAATAGAACACACCTGCTATTCTTTTGATCATAAATTTGTCTCATATAAATTTAATCGAACGGAATGCACATGTTAACATAGTTATATCCCGACAAAGCCACGCTCAAACAATGCTCCAACATTCTAATAATATTTTTTTGTATCAAAGATATTCCCTTTCATCTCACTTAATTTTAGACCAACTATAGTTCTTGCATTAAGATCGTGTCGTTATTGTCTCTACTCAGAACAAGCGATAAACTACAGTGTCGTACAAGGGATACATTGCAGGGCACTACAGGTTTTATTACAATGGAATAGGGCATAATATTGCGTCCATAGTTTTTCCTTTTAAATCTTACACTTTGGAGGTTGTAAGCGATAAATAATAAGCGACACTAGTAAGAGGACAGTGTTAATAGTTGTCACTTGAGTGTTTACTGCGCGGTCGAAGTCGCGGGTCGAGTTAGTGGTGGCGTACGCGCAGGCGGTTTTGTCTAGCTGATTCTCGGTCTTCATCGAGCATTAATCTCTCGCGCAAGATGAAGCGATACGCATTTGTCATCAAGTCCCCGTCATTAACTTCGTGAAACTCGTCGTATTGTGTCTGATCAATTGAATTATTATCTAAGCGATGATATTTTGAAATCTCTATTAAAATGTAATTGAGCGCCCCTTTATATTTAGACTATTAATTAGTTTGATAATGTTTATTATACTATTAAACCCATGCATTGTGTTTAGTGTATAATACTAGATCGAAACAATATGAAGGGTCTGGTTCAATTATATTCGTTCACTACTCCTGTACCCTGCCTTGCGATTCTGTAACTCACTTTTCAAATTCTCAAGGGTTATCGCATTAAATCAGTAATATGTAGATAAACAATAAACTACATCTCCCTCCTTTTCAGAGTGCCAAATCGTAAAATGACTGCTTTACGACTAATTTGAGCGCGACCGCCGCTGCGAAAACCGCTGTGAGAGTTCGAAAAGTGAGTTACAGAATCGCAAGGCAGAAATTCATTTTAAAGAACCTTTCCTTTGCCCTGGCCACAAAGCTAAAATGTTAAAATAGCATTAGTACAAGCTAAACTAAGTAGCCAAAGCATGGCATAATATGCAGCATTAAATGCAACCTACCACACACGAATAAATTAGTCAGCAGTTAGGCGGTCGGCAAATCTCAGAAATATTATGTGCATGAATAGAGCTCCGTATGACGGACAGCAGAAAGGGCGCCCCTTAAACTTACCTTGTATTATTTTGTCATTATTAAATTCCTCTGTCACAGACCGTTCTCATTTCAGCGGGCAAAATATTGTATGCAAAATTATATGACATTTGAATGAGCATAAAAATGTGGTTGTTTTTACCAATTTAAAACTGTTCGCTTTCAATCTATGGTATACAACGTTACGAAGAAGTCGAAAAATGTTATCTCTAATGAGGGACTTCAATTATTACCGAACTGTAATGTATCAAATGAATGGAATGGAGTATGCCAAAAGTGGAACAAGTGACAACTGATACTTGAGAAGGCAATGAGGCAGTGAAGAGGATCCTTAGTGAGTTATCGACATCTCGTCAACAAGCCACAAAATGAAATTTCTCGATGCCGTCAATCATTTTCCCCTCTGCGTGATCGCTAACGTTTAGTGATAGTCAAGTCATAGGCCTTTGGAGATTTGACTCAAACAATTTGAATGAAATCTCTCACTTGAGTTAGTGATTAGTGTTGACGAAAAATAAACTTCAGAAGATAGCATATCCTTTCTTAGTGAATAGTTCCTTATCTTTATTCCTTCCGATCTCTACTATACAAGCATAACCTGTCCACAGTTCTACTGTACAGTTACCCCTTCTTTAGTACTAACTTAACTAACTGAAATTATCGTGATTATCAATAATGTCCATTATTTATGTCTAGGTAATTGTATATCTTATGTATTTACTATATTTAATATTTTTTTCCCTTAGAGAAGTGGTCTGGAAGACATCGCTTAAAAACGATCCGACCACCCGTTGCCCTTCTCATTTTTTAATTATTTTGATTTTTCTAAATTATTATTTCTCGCAACGAAGTCTAATGAACAAATATAGTGTAAGCCGATCGCTGATACATACGTGGTCATGAGTCATGTTCATTTCATTTCTTACATTCAGAGCAATGTATTTCTGGCCCTATCTCTATAACAAGAATAAGAATGAATAGTAAAAATAGTAATTAAAACTCCATTTGCATAGACAAAATGGAATCATATCGATTGGAGACGTTCGTTCGTTCGTTAGTATTCGTTCGTTCGATCTTCATTCTTTAGTTCGTAGTTCGTTGTATTATAAAACGCTTAAACTTTTGTTTTAAGGCAGCGGCTTGGATAATCGAAGCATTATTCCACTGCGTAAGCCTGTCTGTTCGCTGATTGACGTTACGTTGAAAACTACAAATATGATTGCTTGCTTTCCTCCATTTATGTAAGACATCTATTTTCTGTTTAAACATGCTAAAATTCTCGAGTCTTTGTATACAATGTAATAGATTTTAGAGACTTACAAACATTATGAGAAACTTTAGTGTTAAATTTATGCTAAACTATTTAGTGTCTAAATTGGCGTATTCTAAGTACGGTGTTTCG
The DNA here is from genome assembly GCA_905332375.1 of Pieris macdunnoughi. Taxonomy (NCBI): domain Eukaryota; kingdom Metazoa; phylum Arthropoda; class Insecta; order Lepidoptera; family Pieridae; genus Pieris; species Pieris macdunnoughi. The sequence continues at coordinate 7,101,930 of CAJOBZ010000002.1, forward strand.
GTAAATCTCTTAAGGCAGTTTTTCCGCGTACCACCACTATGTGGAACCAGCTGCCCACTGAAGTATTTCCGAACCAATTCGACATAGGGTCCTTCAAGAAAAGAGCGTACCAATTCTTAAAATACCGGCAATGCACTTGCAAGCCATCCGGCAATGGGAGTGTCCATGGGCGGCGGTATCACATAATAATAACACCTGCGCGTTTGCCGCCATTATATTTAAAAGAATCTTTATTAATAAAACTTTTTTTTTTTTTTTTTTTTTTTTTTTGGGGGGGGGGGGGGGGGGGGGGGGGGGGGGGGGGGGGGGGGGGCCAAAGGCCCCCCCTGGCCCAGGGGGGGGGGGGGGTGGGGTGTTTGGGGGGTTTTTGGGTTTTTTTTTTTTTTTTTTTTTTGTTTGTGTTGGTGGGTTTTTTTGTGGGTTTTTGGTGTGGGTGTTTTTTTTTTTTTGTGGGGGGGGGGGGGAAAAGGTGTGTTAAAGAAGGAAACCACATATGTTAATACTATGACTTCGAGTACAAGGTAAGTAATGTCTTACTCCAATGTGAGCATCAGATGCAATAGCAATTGTTGACTCAAACTCCGGCTTATACGCGCTGTATTTAAAGCAAAGTCTTAAAAAGGCGACCGACAGACGTAAAAATATTTCAGAATTGAGATGGATGTCGTACGCATGTGCAGACGACTTGTCTTGTATGCAAAACAGGGTCGGGGGTGGGGCGCGGCCCTTGGGGGGGCCCCCGCCTTCCGGGGGTTGGGGGGGGGGGCGCCGCCGGCGAAGAGGGCGTTGGGGCGCCGAACGGAGAGGGGGGGGAAACCCGGTGCATTATTTCTCGGGGGGGGGCCGGGGGGGGGCGCGGGGGGGGGGGCGGGGCCCCCCCCCGCCCGAGGGGGGCCCCCTGGGCCCAACCCCGCCGGCGGCGCCCTTGCCTCTATTTCCCTGGCCGCCTCTGTGTGGTGGGTTTGGGGGGGGGGGGGGGGGGGGGGGGGGGGGGGGGCGGCGGGGGGGGGGGGGGGGGGTGGTGGGCGGGGGGGGGCCCTCCTCCGTCTGTTGTGGGGGGGTTTTTTTTTTTTGTTTTTTTTTTTGGGGGGGGGGGGGGGGGGGGTTTTGGGGGGGGGGGGGGGGGGGGGGTTGGGGGGGGGGCTTTTTTTGGGGGGGGGGGGGGGGGGGGGGGGGGGGGGGGGCGGGGGGGGGGGGGGGGGGGGGGGGGGGGGGGGGGGGGGGGGGGGGGGGGGGGGGGGGGGAGAAAAAAAAAAAAAATAAAAAAAAAATAATTTTTTTTATTACTAAACTTTTTTTTTTTTTTTTTGTTTTTTTTTTGTTTTTTTTGTTTTACTCCTTTTAAATATAGAACTAATTTATGGTCATACTCCGCGATTATAGATAAAAATAACTGAACTCGTGCTCATAATTTATTTATTTAAAGTAAAGGTAAATGCACAGATAAAAGTGAAGTGTTTATGATGCTAGCTTGAAGAAATAGAGATTAAGAACGTAGGGATAAGTCGATATCAATAAAAGCTATTATTGTTGAGTTCGTTAAATGCTTTAACTTACAGGGATCAAAACATGTTTTGTTTTTTAAGTATTTTTCTTTATTAAAGACTTAATCATATTCATTAGAGTTTTATATGGATTCACTTTTTATAATTGTAATTTATTTGGCTTTGGAAGTTACTGGTTTAACCGGATTCAAAAACAGGAGAATGTATAGAGGAGCGTACACACTTTTCCACTTTGATCCATTGATGCATGTTCGTCGGTTATGGTAACTTTTAACTTTTCCCTTCTCTAGTAGACCTCTGGAATAAGTCCAGATATGTCCGACAAAAAAGATGGACACTGAAATGGATGGGACCTACTGGAAAAAAGATGTATTGGACGACAAAAGAAAAGATGGACAGATGACGTTATATGCTTTAACTTACAAGGATCAAAACATGTTTTGTTTTTTAAGTATTTTTCTTTATTAAAGACTTAATCATATTCATTAGAGTTTTATATGGATTCACTTTTTATAATTGTAATTTATTTGGCTTTGGAATTACTGGTTTAACCGGATTCAAAAACAGGAGAATGTATAGAGGAGCGTACACACTTTTCCACTTTGATCCATTGATGCATGTTCGTCGGTTATGGTAACTTTTAACTTTTCCCTTCTCTAGTAGACCTCTGGAATAAGTCCAGATATGTTTTCCGACAAAATGGGTTTGTGCCCCCCCCCCCCCCGTCCCCCCCGCGCCCGGGGCCCCCCCCCCCCCCCCGCCCCACCCCACAACAACGCCCACCCCCCCCCCCCCCCCCCCCCCCCCACCCCCCCCCCCCCCCCGAAAGATGGACACTGAAATGGATGGGACCTACTGGAAAAAAGATGTATTGGACGACAAAAGAAAAGATGGACAGATGACGTTATATGCTTTAACTTACAAGGATCAAAACATGTTTTGTTTTTTAAGTATTTTTCTTTATTAAAGACTTAATCATATTCATTAGAGTTTTATATGGATGCACTTTTTATAATTGTAATTTATTTGGCTTTGGAATTATTGGTTTAACCGGATTCAAAAACAGGAGAATGTATAGAGGAGCGTACACACTTTTCCACTTTGATCCATTGATGCATGTTCGTCGGTTATGGTAACTTTTAACTTTTCCCTTCTCAAGTAGACCTCTGGATTAAGTCCAGATATGTCCGACAAAAAAGATGGACACTGAAATGGATGGGACCTACTGGAAAAAAGATGTATTGGACGACAAAAGAATAGATGGACAGATGACGTTATAGAAAAAACTGGATAAATGTTGCTGAAGACAATGAGAAATGGAAAAATATGGAGGAGGCTTTTACCCATACAAAAACTAGACCACTAAAGAAGAAATCTAACTTGAAATATTTATTTATACTAAAACAACTAATACTCATTAAGAAATGTAAACTTCCTAATAAAATTCCTTGTAAACGTTGTTGACATTCATAAGCATGCTCTAAGAAGCATCTAAATTGAATAAACGTATTTTGATTGATTGATTGATTGATTAATTTTTGTATCGATTAATTAATAAAGCTTTAATAATAATAATTTCCGAAAAGTCCTACCCAACCCGACTTCATCTTCACTACCTTATGTTTTAACCCATACTGCTACTGCTTTCATTACTTTTAATCTTTATAAACAATGAAATGTTTATTTCACAACGAACATAACATTTTGGAAAAGAAATAATTTGATACCTTACGTAATATTTAATAGGCAATACGCCGTATTCTATTACAACGCTAGACGCCCATAAACAATAATTATAAAGTAATATTGTTCTAACCTTTTGTCAATAAATAATTAAAATAAGTCCAAATTAAGGATGAGCTCCCACGCGATAAGAAGTGTTATTTATACACGTCGATGTCACAAAGGGACCGCTGCCGAATATCGCCCATAAATATTGGACTGAGGTGTAATTTTTCACATACCAAGTCTCGTCGCACCTTTAAAATAAATGCAAACAAAATTTAATAGGGAGAGATGCGCGGGATTCAGGTAAAAATAAACGTGAAGAGACAGTCTCCCAATCATTTTGACGTTTTGAAGGAAATATTATCACAATTAGATCAGCGCGTCTTCGATTAAGCGATTCAAGAATTTCTCATGCAGATTCCGTTGAAATTCTGATTCGACTATAATTTGAGGTCCTTTAACGCGGCTTTTCTCAGCTTATAAACATGCCATCCAAGAAGTCTTTGTCAGAGATGATTGTGTTATAGTCCCGATTATAATGTTTCAATGCCCCTTTGGCAAGTCTGTTTATAATAAGTTCTATACCCACCTAGAGTAGGATAGATGCGCTTTTGAGCCTATATGATTGTTCATTTTCATTGTTGTCCTCTCTGCCAGACACAAACTTTTTGGTACTGAGATTTAGTTCAATAAAAATAGCTATCTACAATAATAACAAAAAGGAGTTGATCGTAGAGAGGTGAAAATAAGAGGTTATATGTATTTATGTACGCTGTATCATAAAAAAATTAAAAACAAAAAATAATTCTGTATCCCTTATCACTTAGGGGGTTGAAAGATAGATAGTAGCTGATTCTTGATTCTCAGACCTACTGAATATGCATATAAAATTTGATAAAAATCGGTCAAGCCGTTTCGGAGGAGTATGGTAACTAACATAGTGACATGAGAATTTTATATAAAATTTCGTAAAAAAATAAATGCCTAATACCTGATTCGGCAGTGTTATATGATGTATATATGTGAGTTTGTATGTGGGGTATATTACAGTTTCTTTCCTGTGTTTACCGTGTGTACGATTATAACAGGTTTTATTTCAAATAAGAAAATAAAAGAAGAGTATAAATATAGGTGGATTATTTACGATTATTGGTTATGGAGAGAGTTGAGCGACGTGTCCCGCGAGCCTCGTAATGCCGGACTTCGCACCGAGGGTGCCGCCCTGACGGATATATCCATCTTCAGGGAATTCCGGCCCTTTCCCAAATTATAAATCGAGAGCTATCACAATATCTAGAAATCACGTTTACTGTGCTAACTGTAAGGTGAAATTAACACCAACGTGTCCGAAACTATGCCAACAATGATGTCTTCTAGTAAGTTTTATCCTACGAATGACCACTTCTGTAGCATATTAGTGCTCGGTATTGCAATAGATTCCCGTGAAAAAATAAAGGTTTGGTTTCTTGGTTAGGTTCAAATGCCGTAGAAATGAATCTGGGCCTTAACGGACCGCTGATATAAATACTATTAGAAATATTATCAAAAAATTGTTTTGATACATAAGAAATAGAAGAGTAATGTTTAGGGCTGTTTTGTTGCTATTTGGAACATTTAAAGCAAGTTATTAATCTACACCCGTAGTCCTATATATATAGATAACAACCTAAAGTGAATTTTAACTTTAAAAAAGAGGCTTTAGCTTCTAAAGCTAGCCTAATAAAAATAATAATCGCTAGGATGCCAATTTTAATATTAGAATTAATGTTATTCCGACATGTCAGCGACAGAACGAAAGGAACAGATTATAAGATGTTATCAAAACGTCAAAGCATCATAACTGTATGTAATAGCTGTCATATATCACTCACTGACCCTCATATTTCAATATTGATATCACAAAGACAACTCATAAATATCAGTGTGACCGAAAATCGTGAATCAAATATTTGGACTCCAATAAAAAATAGATAGAGACATAGCACGCATTTGTAATAAAACTCTCGCCATAAATAACGGTCATGAAATATAATACACCTGCAATCCTGAGAAAATAGGAAAATCATTTTCCAAGGGCGGGCGCGGTCAGGCGTAATATTGTTATAAATGTACTTTTGTGCGGTCATAAATAATAATGCTGGCCGCGACTGGACGATCGGGGCGCAGCGCTGTGGTCGTGAATAGAGGTGCAACTAAATTCTGAGACCCTGAAGCTTACGAGTACTAATAAATCAAAGGACTGGAAAAAAGTAAACAATTCAAACTACATAAGGACTACATGGCTTTGTTCTCGATAGTTAAGTTGCAAATCAGCTCTTTGAAACAGTTTAATTAGACTAATACATTTTTTATTTACCTTCTGGATATCAACAAAAATAATTTAATGTAATTATACAAAATAAACACTTTGAACTTATTTTTAACATGGATTTATAGATAATGGAATTCGTTAATTGAAATTTTAGTACGCTTCCGAAGTCTTGTAGACTTCACATTATTTTTCAGATACGCAGTTTTCGTGTGGAGCGTCGACGTAGAGAAGATCGCGGCCACCTTTGGGAGTCATTTCGTTGCGACAGCTTGTAAATTCTCCATTACTGGATATGAAATATGGGATATTACTAAGGATATCCTTTAAGATGTGTAATGTATGGCGTCTTCAAACAATATACCTACTATAATGCATATGTTGATTATATGCGATAACAAAGAAATTGGTTATTTTTGTATTAGTTTTGCAATTATACAAATTAAAAAATTTATTATAAATTTTTGAAATCGCACATATCTAATAAAAAAATATTACAATACTTGACCAATTTTCAGTCACAAGTTGAGAATCAAAATAGTTTATGATCTTAATGTTCGGAGCCAGAAAAATATATAGTATCTACGTAGACAAGAGCAGAAATTAACACAAGACATCCTTCCAACCTTCAGGGGTCGTGACCCTTCTGGGGTCTGGATGGGTCACACTTTATCAAAGTTTTAAATGGTACAGTTAAACCAGTTATTTACAGATTCTGTTTCAATCAATACTTTATCAAATAAAGCTTGAATATATATTTTTCTAATATAAATATTTTGTTTGATGGGGACATTACTACTGACTAACAAACGTCGTAAGGACTCAATTTGTAAATCTATTTAACTCTCAACATTCGCATAATTTTTCTGCTTTTTTGGGACATTTTTATACAATAAACCTAATTCTTCTTTAAGTATTTGCAGTTAAAGTAAGTAAAAATGCAAAATAGACGTTTCTAAGTTTCTAAAAAGCCATGATTACGATGTAACAAATTACCCATAGATAGTTTTTTGAGGTAAATTTAATTCTTTCTCCACACATACCATTACACATATTTACACACCCACAACCACGTAAAAGCAAATCGAAGCATGTCTAACTTATGGGTGAAACTTGCCCACACGTTGATGCTGAAAAAGTAATAGTTTGCCAACGAAACATTGAGAGAAGTATGCTCAACAAAATTACATGACAGATGGACGAATACAGAAATACGGAAAAAGACTTTCATTGTAAATGACATTCTACAAAAATCAAGAAAATAAAACTGGATAGTGCTCAATGGTATCCAAGAGAAAGCAAAAGGAAGAATGGACGTCAAGAAAAAGATGGGCGCATGGTCTCCCGAAGAGTTGGAGCGCAATGAGCTTATATAGGCCTATGCCAAAAGACATTATTTGTTATTTTTTTCTGTTTATAAATAATGGTCAGAGAATAAAGCCTTAATTTATTAAGTATGGGAATCACACTTAACGCTAATTAATTATCGAATCTTATCTTTAAAAAAACGTTCATCATTATTAGGGCATAGGTGAGCAATAATACCCTACATTAAAAGAAAATCACGAATATATCTCGGAGCGTATTAATGGGATACACTGAACTCTTATAATGCCATAAATCGTCTGAAAAATATAAGCTTCAACACTCTGTCATACACGTGTCATCGGAGATCGGCGCCCGCGCATCTCTACTCCATAAATTGTACTACATAAATAAAATCTGGCGTTCCATATTTTAAAAGTTTATTTTAATAGCTGAACGAATTAAGATGTGTTTATTATCTGAACACACGTATACAAATGCTTCCTTTAAAGAATTGTCATAAATCAATTTTCATGATTTAATTAAATGATAGTTAATAGGGTTGTTAAATGTTAAAATAATTTTGGTTGAAAGGATTTATTTTACATTATTTAAGGAAATAAATGCCAAAAAATAGTAATTTTTTAGTTTAACGGAAATTAAATCTCCTAAAACAATTGGATATCTGTTAAAATATACGTTATTTTAGATTGTACCCGTGTTAGTCTGCAACGCACCCTTTTCGATTCGATTCCTGCTGAAATAATATTTTTCACTGTAGATTTTAAAATAAATTTTACAATCGTAATGATACATAAGAATACGTCATATGAAACAAAAAATATGAAGGAAATAAAATGTTTATTTAACTAAGTTCCAAATAGTTTTTAAATTTCATCAGCAATATTTAATAGCAACGAAAATTACGAAATATTTATGCTACCTTAATATTTGGTTCGGAAGCCTATTTTATATAGTATTAATTTAGTAAATGTAACAAATCTAATTTGGGATTGATTACGCAGAAATATATTTTGCAATGTGCTGAATGAAAAACAGCTGATAGCTTTTACCGCCCTCACATTTTTATTTCTTTTGAAATATTTACCACATAAAATATTACATAAAAGATTTCTCAAGATTTCTCAGGACTTAGACAGAAAGTCTATTGGTGCACGACCTCAAGAATAAAAGTCGGACGCTGAAGCCACTACGCCAACACTGCTATAAGCGAGAATTAGTCACTTGGATATTCAATATCCGGAGATTGTATTCGACTGAGTATTGGCGTATAGCACATTAGATTTGTTAACAGTTTTGACTCAGGTAAGACTCAGGTTTGTTCGTTTTCTGCCAAGAAAGATCCTTTTTGTCGTGTCTCCTCAATTTGAAGGCGCTCTCCTTAGTTCGTCACACACCCTCAGTATCCTTGGGGTTGGCATTTCGAAAGAAGTCCAATTTCGCAGTCATCTGGAAGAAAAAGCCAAACTGGCTTCCAAAAAGCTGGGTGTTTTGGGTAGGGCTAAGCAGTATTTCACTGAGGTGCAACGTATGCAAAGCTCAAGTACGACCTCATATGGAATACTGCTCGCATCTCTGGGCCGGTGCTCCCAAATACCAGCTTCTTCCTTTTGACCAAATTCAGCGAAGGGCTTGTCGAATTGTCAATCTCCAATGTCTTACTGATTGGCTTGATTGTCTCTCGCTACGCAGAGACATTGCGTCTCTTTGCGTTTTTTACAAAGCTTATTACAGAGAGTGTTCGGAAGAATTGTTTGGGTTGATCCCTCCTGCCTCTTTTCAACACCGTACGAGCCGAACGACCTCTAAATTTCACCAGCATCATCTTGATGGTTGGAGGTCTTCCACGGTCCGCTTCACAAGGCATTTTCTTTTGCGAATTAGCGAACTGTGGAATCGGCTCCCGGGGGGGTCTTCCCTCAGAGATACGACCTCCAAATGTTCAAAAAGCGAGCCTACTCCTCCCTCAAAGGCCGGCAACGCACCCACTAAAAATGGGTGTCTATGGGCTGCGTGGACTGCCCTTTTTGGTCGTCCCGCAGGCTCGTTTGCCTCATATAAAAAAAAAAAAAAAAACAGTGTTTTAATCAGATGTGACGTATATTGAATTTTGTACAATGCCAAGCCTAACCAAACACACTACAATTCACCATCACGATAACTTCATACATCTGAGAACATCAACGTATACAAGTAAAATGCAACGTAATATAATAATATAATAATTTTTATTAATCAGACAAATACAGTCCATTGATTGATTAGTGAGTTAGTAACAATAGTTTCTTAAGATCTATGTTAGAGAATTAGTAAAAATAAGGAAAAAGTAGTTAAATAAAAAACTATCAGGTATCAGGGCCCTGCGGAGATGTCCATTCTTTCGGCTATCATCCGTAAGACGTTGCTGGAGCTGCCCCGCACCCGGCGCACCAAAGAAGCGCAACACTTTCGCATAGTGGCGAAAAAGCAATCCACCCGCGCCTCTGCAAACATTCTTGATGCACTGCAGAAGCGAGGCAGCCCCAGCAACACCCTAAATGCGTTATTATACTGCACCCGAAGCGAGTTGTATGTTTGTCGAGTAAAACTGGCCCATAGGCCGCACGTGTAGAAGTTAGTGCAATGTGCTCTGAATAATGTGACTTTTACGTCATGAGAACAACGTACAAACCTACGAGCCAGCATATTTGCTCTCACCGACAACGCTCTTCGTTCTCTCTCTATATCACCATTATCTTTGAGGTCGGGGAGTAGGACGTGCCCAAGGTATTTAAACTTACTAACTCGCTGTAAAACACAGTTGTTAATAGTAACCGTCGGCACATTTTGTAGTCTCCTCCTCCCTGACTCAAACACCATCACTTGGCTTTTCTTGGCATTATAGATAAGACCATGGGATGCATCATGCAGCATATTTTTCACAAATAGCTAATAATTTTCTTAACCCGCAGACAGAAGCGCTAAGCAGCACCATGTCATCAGCATAGCTTAAATTGTTAATGTTAACGCCATCTACGTTACAGCCAATTCTGGTGCCGGTTAACTCCTCTATCAGCTCAATTTACATACAAGTTAAAAAGTATGGGAGAAGTCATCCCACCTTGCCTCAACCCACACTCCATCCTATACGGATCCGACAGGACACCCTCCCAACGCACACTATTGACCTGACTTTGGTACCAATATTTAAGAATATTTATGGTATCCTGTGGTAAATGGATTTTTTCAAGTTTTTTCCAAAGCAGATCATAGGAAACAAGGTCAAATGCCCTGGACAAATCCAAAAAACATGCGAAGACAGGCGTCTTACGTTTAACATAATAGTTAATAGTATGCTTAAGACTCAAAATAGCACCATCTGTGGACAGCCCAGGTTTAAAACCAAATTGGTTATCGTGTGGCTTTATATATTTACTTAATTGAGTGTTAAGCACACCATCAAACACTTTTGATATAATGGTTGCCAGAGATATAGGCCTGTAGTTATGAATATCGGCGAGATCGCCTGTCCTATTTTTAACTATTGGAACTACAATACTACTTATCATATCTCTAGGCATGAAACTATGCGCTATACAAGCATTAAATAGAAGAAATAGAACGCGAGGCAAGTGTAGGCCTGCAAACTTGAGATGCTCGATGCTGAGACCGTCGTGCCCTGGTGACTTACCTCTAACCATAGACTTTATAGTGCTATCTATTTCTTTAATAGAAGGTTTCAAACTTATGCCACCTTTACACTGGGTCTAGCACAGCATCTAGCCTCGACTGTGAGGGCCCAATCGGCGATTTAACTGTAAAGTAATTAGCAAATAGATCACCGATTTCCTTGGGCTCACACACTACAAAAGTCGAACGAGTTATGAAAACGCAAAACAATAATTATTGATCGTTCTCACTCTAATACATTTGTATAGCTGTCTCACTTTCATAATTATTATTATTGTAAGAGTCAAACTAATGCGGTCATCGCATTGTTCCTAAAACCACTTACGAAAAAGCTTGAGAATAAACATTATATGCATCATTGAACACACCAAAGTATTCATTTTAGATAATTTGCAAAGATTTATTGTACGAAACATTAAAATGTTTTAACATTCCTGTCGAAAAGCAAATATTGCGGCAATTTAATGGTCGTCAAGATTAAACTCGTATGACGGCGGGTAATTCATTGCTTGTTCACCTGTTCTTGTGGTTAATTTTTCTAAAGAAACGCTTTTCTATTAATAAGTATACTTGGTCATACTAAACTCAGACCGATTTTCATTGTTTCGTTTATGAATATGGTACCTACAGTTGAAAATTAACGGTTATACATATTATTAATTTCTTTTTCAATTTCGCGGTTGTGTATATGTCACCGTAAAATTGTAAACACCGTTAGATTGTAATCTTTCTCGCGAGATTGTGAACTGTCGAAAGATTGTGAACCCCAACGTACTGTTTACAATTTAACGTGTTATTATTCGGTAGATCTATCGAAATGAAACCGTCAAATTACAATCTTAAAATTGTTAACTGTCCGAAGGATGTCCCTGATTGGTCGGCTTTATAGTAGACCGTTCTATGTCCATAGAGTAAAAATAGATCTCATTCGGTCTAACTCATTAAACAAATTATGTTATTATCGTAAATTTTGTCGTAGTCCTCACATAATATTTATTTAAAACTATATATGGCAATAATATGAAAATATTTGTGGACTCATAAAACGCCTGGAGCGTAGTAAATTTTATAAAACCAGCGTTATTGCAAAACAAAATAGCAATTTTTACGAGCCATTCGTCCTGCTTTTCCATTTGCATGGTATGACTATATGACAGCCTCCTAACTCTCTGGTAATGTTTGCAATAGCAGCAATGAATTTCATTTTGCTATATAGGATATGTATGGTAACGCGTTGGTACTATAATCTTTATGGGACTTTTTCTGTAGGTATATTATAAATTTTTCATTTAAGGATTTAATAATAATAATAATTATAGCCTCTTTTCGGACATGACACTATTTTCTATATTTTTCGTAGATTGTTCTTTTGTTCCACTTTTGCGTGTCCGTTTGCCAGGTGGCAAAGGCCTCCTCCAATCTTCTCCATTCCTGCCTTTCTATGGCCACTCTACCCCATGTTGTTCCCGCGACTTGTCTAATGTCCTGATCCCACCTTTTTTGTGGTCTACCTCTCTTTCTCTTTCCATCTCTTGGGTACCATTGTGTGATTATTTTACTCCATTTATCCTTTCCCCTGATCATGTGACCTGCCCATTTCCACTTTTGTCTTCTTATTTTCAAAGTTATGTCCGGTACCTTAGTCTTTCTTCTGGTGTTGCTACTCCTTTCTTTGTCTTTTCTTTTGATCCCAGTCATGCTCCTTTCCATGGCATGTTGACATACGGAGAGTTTATTTGTTACGTTTTTAGTTAAAGCCCATGTTTCGCTCCCGTATGCCAGCACTGGCAGGATGCATGTGTTAAATAAGGATAACTAAGTATAAGGATACTATGGTAAAAATACATTATTTACAAGAAGTAAATTAAATTTATTTTTCAAATGCATTGACGTGAAGGATTTCTTCACATATGAGTTGGACACAAAGAAATAATTAGTGGCTAGCTCAGGTTTAAAGACGACATCAATGTTGGGAATCTGCTTCTCAAGAGAGAACAATATAGGCTAATAGAGTCTGCTCAATGGAATAAACTAAGTTATTTTTGAAAGATATATTCAAACCCGGAAATGACTAAAAATATAACGAAAAACGTAAACCTCTAAAAATACAATGAAAGTTTCACGATAAAACGGTTAACAAAGATCCATTAAAAACTGAAGTTATAACATGAAATCTGATACCGGCCGGTGTTTTCAGAAATTCGCCTTTCATCATAAAGTGGTGAGAGCAGCTGCTGGCTTTATGTGGTTTCCGAACAGCTTCTTTAATAATGTTTATTTTCTGAAGTGGAACACTCATCATATAAAAATGGCTATTAACATGTGTCACTCGGAGATGTATCCGTTACATTTATTATTAGATTTGACAGCCGGTCAACAAACATTGCGTTTGTTTCATTGATAAATTTAAGGTCGCAAAGAAATCGAATCCAAGACCTTTGTGTTCAACCACTACACACGGGAGCGATAAAGGTGTTATGTTAAAACAAACGCACTATGTATCCATTATACCCAAGTCATGAAACCTTTTTCAGGCTCTTCATAACATGTCATTTACTCATAATTTGACGCGTTACGGCATATTTACAAAATGTCATTTCCATATCTTCCTCATTATAAGTTAGTTTCATATACTTCGAATGATAGTACCTAAGGAATACGTTCCTTATTACAATTGAAGACATAAGCAAACAGCACAAAGACAACAATTTGCGCCTACAGCAAGAGAACAGCGCGCAATAAGCCGTTGTCTAATAACAACTGTAGCATCTGAGAAGATATCTCAATATCGTAGGTGCGAGTTAATTAACACATGACGCTTGTCGTGGAAATAGAATTCCTGTAAATGGGGTGCGCGCGCGCCCCGGGCCATGGCGGCCTTAGTGCCGCCCGCCCCCGTTGTTTGTTTACAAGCAACGAGACTTCATTACGCCGCTGGCTAATGTATTCAACTTCAGCTTCCACGTTAGCAGCGACACTTCTCGGAATCAATATGCTCCTTGTATGTTTTGATTGGCTCACACCAGACGCCGCATCGCAAACCGACCCTTATTTTAAGAGTATTAACAACTAGATTTCCACGCGTGTACTGTTACGTTAATGACAATGAATACAACGAACAGATTTCAATGTTAATACTTGACGGGATATTTCCTAGCGGTAACGACCTCTGCATTGAACTTGTCCAATTTTAGGGTTTACAGGCATTAATTTGTTTTATTGTCTGTTTATCGATGTACAATTTCCTGTACTGAAACTTTACCGGCTTTAATTGTTAGCTATTTTAATCAGAAACCCTATACTTTTTCACTGTGAGTTGGAAGTAATAACAATAAAATGTAAAGAGAACATTATTCCACCAAAACAATGGATATTGCAAACGCGTAATATGAGCGTCTGATCCTTTCCCCTAAAAATAATAATGTTTCATCTTATAAAAATATTTCCCTTACGACTGTCGCTCAGTATATCACGGTATTTGTCACAGAGGATCACCCTTTATGTTCGTTTCTAGTCAAACCCCTTAGATAAGCGAGCCTTTTATATGCCAAATATAATATATTATGGTTTACATTTCTGCAGATGGAGTAATATGGATATTCCCTTTAGTATTATTGACAACAAGCCGATAAAAATTTACGTATTGCACGTATACCTATATATAATAATAATCACTTTATATAATTCAAAGTTGTTAATGTATGCTAGTATAACGAAAAACAACTTAAATCGTTATCAAGCCGTTCTTTCTCTATAACTCAAGACTGACACTATTGGCAATACTCAAGACAAAGTTTTGATTTAAGAAATCCATTTCAAATCATCAAATCTGAAAAGGAACCTATTTTGGTTAAGTACATGTAACAGTATTATCAAAAACTATAGACTTTTAATATGCTCATTGATAATATGAAACTTTTTAAGCATATCTACGTAAGATATCAACTACACGAGCCATTACTTCCGACATATGAGCATAGCATAAATATCCGTGTATTATGGTTATCAGAGGACGAAGTCGCATCTTCGGATACCAGTCATCTATTCACCGACTTTAATGGATTGCTTGCTTTCATATCCTACGATTCCTATGATCTAAGTATATCAGAAGGGCATTCAAAAGCTTTTTAACTCTGAGTACGAAACTTCGCACCGTTCCCCTCATATCCCGAAAACAAACAGCGAATGTGGCAAATAGCAAACAATATTATACGAAATGCACAATAATATCTGTTCCGGCGTGGCGGGTCGGCGTGTTTGCTCCCGCGAATAAATATGAAATTCGAAGATCTCTCGGGCGAGCAAATATTATGGGAGCTTTGGTAAAATGATAACCGCCAAGATTGAAAATTTGGATTTACTCGCGGGGCGCTGACGTGAATGCCAAACTTACTGCATAACTTATACAAACACGTTTCATCTTTCGCAAAATTTTGTGGACGTTTGCACATTGAAATTTAAGTAGATCTTTTATCTGATATATTGAATATCTATGCGAGCTCTCAAAGGAAAAAAAGGTTTGATCAAACTTTTATTAATACTAGTTATTATGGAAATAAATAGTAGTTGAATGAGTGATTTTTAACCCTGAGATGTTCCGTTTATACCCCGGTGCAATAATAGGTGTTTATTATTTTATACTTGCGTTGTAAAGGAAAACATTGTGTGGAAAATATATATGACTATATGAGATTCACGTATCAACAAAGCATGTCAGGCTCAAAAGCATCGACAAAATAGACATTACGGGAGTTTATAAACTTATTAATTTAACATAATAACAACAAACTAGACCTTTAAAAATTGAATAAGCTGAGAAAAAAATACAATAATACTAAAAACCAATATATTGCAGGCAACATTATAAATATAAAAGTATACAATAATGTTTTTATATAACTACTTCTTCGTGTACTTACACTCACTGTGTTGGTTCTGATACCCAAAACGAGAATCTTCAACGGCGCTCCTTGCCCTGTGCTTTTGTCTAAAACACTTGACAATATCTATTTATTTATTTATTAAAGTTCACCACATCATATTATATAACGCCGTTACAGTATATGTTACAAGCTATCTATTCTAAAATACATGACACAATTATGGTGACCATAAATGTTACAAAAAAATATTGTCTTCCAATTTTAAAATTTTACTAGTAATTTTGTGCTTTTTTTAAAATTGATCAGCCCGCAACCGAACATATCAAGCTCTGGATAAGTATTGTTTATTCTGTTATATTCGTCAAACCAAACATTCGATTATCAAAAGAGACATCTACTATTTCAATCTTTACACCCTACCTCGTTTGAAATAAAACGATAATGTGATGCCGTGATTGAAAGCGAGTAACGACTCAACAAAATCCAACCGCTATTTTCTGCAATGTCATCGCTGCATATAAAAAGTTATGACCACTGTCGATATTTCCGAGAGCCGGTGAAGTGGCTGAGGAAACGATATGCAGTAAACGGACGGGCGTGAGGTCTCGCGGGGCCACTGCCATCTCCCTGACCCGTCCGATTTTATGCCAATTTTCATAAAAATAAATCTGGCTCGTTGATTGAACCAGTCGCCACCCTGTTCGTGATCGCCTTTCTATTTTATTGTTATTAGCTTAGGCGCAAGGGTACGAATTATTGTTCCGCCATTTGTCCCAAAAATCAGAGAGGTGTCGGAATTGTGACTTGGAAATTTTATTCCAGCGGCCATCTTAAAGCCGACCGTTCATACAGTGACCGATTTTTCTGTGTTTTCACATAAAATCACGTTATTTTTATTTAAAAACGATGCGTACTGATTATCATTATGTATATCCTTACGTTATTATTTAATTTATTAACAAGAATAAATCCCGGATTCAAACCAAATGGTTCTTTCTACTAATTATCATTTATTATTTCGATATAAAAAACATTGCCTTAGTGACGAAAAAATCCACCTGTAGGGCTACCTACCATCGGTGGAGCTCACAAATAAAACATTTTAATAGCATTGATTTAAATGCGAGATAAAATTAAAACATTTTTATTTATCCTTTAACTCCTGGTAATAAAATTTCCGCATCCCTACAACTTGAATGATAACTTATCAATATTGATTAAAACTTTTTCAACTCCATGAATAATTGCAATCAGCCTTCGCCTTCAAAAATTAATTCCAGCAAAAACGAGTTATGTCGAGTATTTGGACAAAAGTGCAGACCGTAGTCAAAGAAGCATGGCGGGTGATCGTGATTTATCGCCGGCCGCTTTTGAATATTAAATAATCTTTAATGGGAGCGCATGATCGTCCCATTAGCCGTCGTCGTTGCTTTCACGTTTAATAAAGAGTCATTTATAAGCCAACGTCGCTTTTCCCTTATCTGGACGCAGTATGTCGCGCGTCTGAGGTGCCGCCCTATCAGAATTAATTCATAATTTTATCCTGCTTGGGAATACTAATTTTTCCTTATCTTTTATCTATTGTGTATTGGGGAGCGTTGCGTCTTTTTGCAGACAGATCGTATGCGATTCCGTTTATAAACACCTTCTGAACCAATGTTGTACCCCCATAATTCTGTCAAACTAAAACACAATAGTAACACAACACAATATTCTTGTAATTTTTATTCATTTGTACAGCATCACAATACATGAATCCTTGAGTTAGCTTTTTAGTATATTTTACTAAATTTTTTTTGAAGTTATACTTCTTTAGGCGCGTTATGAAAAATTGATGAGAGTGAAATTTTACGATGCGCGCGCACCGTGACACAAAATTAACAGAATGAAGTTGCCCACGGAAGATGCTACGGCATTGGACATAATTTAAAAACAACATTCGAATAATAATAGAATTTATGTTACACTTAATGTAAGAGAATAATAATAAATATTTATTTATTTAATTTTTCAAATGTAAACTGAAGTTTATTGACGTTTGTTAGCGATAATGCCGCCCATTGCATCCCTTATAATTTTAATGTATTTCTATAACTGTGTAGCAAACAAACACATTTGCTTTTGACTGATAATATTTATTGAAGTAATTAAGGAAAAAGCCAATAACAGAAATTGAGAAAATTATAAAACAATCAATAAGAACTTCGCGCTCGAAAACCTACAAAAACTCCTTCACGTCTATGGCAACTCGTAATCGAGCGAAATTACAGCCATCTTAATAATATTATTATACCTATAAACGTTAAAATTTATGATACAAACGGATGTTTTATGATACTGAATGTTGAACAATAAAAATACTCAACTCATATTATGTATGGAATCTACTGTGCATTAAGAGGATGAATATCCTGAGAAAGGCGTACGAGATTACTTAAGGCGCATATCGTCAATTACGACTTCCTAATGACACTTCGATCGCGCACTCATTATCACGAACATTCAATCGGTTAGTTATTCCTCTTAATATCTCCGGAGCGTGGGCAGAGCGGGCGGGATATCGTCACGTATGAGCCGCCGAGCGGCGTAATTATATCGGCACAATTAAAGAGCTACTAATATATTATAATTGTTCTGTTAGCAAAAGTTTTTACAAGAGCCTGGTAAGCCGACGCGGCGCGTTTTGATCGCCATTACTTGGCTGTAACACCCCGTTACGATTCGATTGACCGATGTGAACGATTGAAGAACATGTTTCTATTATGCACTACAGCATGTTCGACGACTCCGATGAAAGGCAGTGTTTCCATTCATTCGACATCATTTTACACCCATTCAATGGAAAATTGCTGTAAAGCAGGTATTACATTTTATTTCAGATCATACGTGCTTCAATAACTGTCGTTTTTAAAAACAATTATTTCTGTTATTTTACTTTGCCTGGTAAATATTTTTTCATACGTATGTTTCATAGGATAACTTATACTGATGTACCAAGTGCCTAAAGAACTAATCTTCATACAAAAAACAAATGAAACGGCGTAGGATGTAATTGTTTCCTTCGTACGGAAAATCAATACAATACTACCGTAATTACGTGGCTATTGTGAGTAGTAAGATAGACAGCAACATTAGGCAGTCAAGTCAATGTGACTGCTTAATAAAAGGGTAGAGTTTGATTTGCTTGCGAATCATGAGAAAATTATGCACACATCGAGAGGCCTTTGAACATCCGACGGATAAGAATAATTGCAATGATTGTACCCTTATAATCCGTTTATTTAATAGTCGACAGATGTTAATCGCTCATAGCAATTATACCTTAAAACGTGATGTAACTTGAAACATTTGTAATTTATATGTCTACGTCATTTTACCGCTGCAATAAGGAACGAAAGCCAACGCGCCTTTGTTTTCTTTATCCACTTGATATTATATTAAGCATTAATAAGTACCTAATATTAAATATTTACTACATCATCTATGGCATAAATTTACGCACGACGTATAGCCCGAAAGTCCTGCATTGGATTTGAAATAATAATTGGAGTTGATAGGTTTAAAAATGAAAATAAATCGTTAACAACCATGACTGAGATTGAACAATGAGTCAAATGGCTCACTGTCAAAGTTTTGTATATAAAAGTCAAAGGAGCGACTATGGCTGGTATATTGGATAGAGACTATGACTAAAACATAATAAACGCATTTTCTACACTTCGACAAACATTTCAAGGATATACATTGGACAATTTTGCTCACTGCAAAAATCCGCAAAAGGAGGTAAAAATTACCCCAAAAAATATTGCAAAAACTTATAAATGTGCTCACCAACCCACACTAAAACAATAAAAACCAATATTAAGAAATTTAAGTTCAATACATAAAAACTTTTAATAACTTTTTATTACGCACATACATCAAGTGGCGCTACAACCCTTTTGTCTTGGCCTGGCATGTCTGAATTTAATTAATTTTTTTTTTGGTAACTAAAATCAACCACCTAACACATATTGTCAAACTTAATAGTAAGATTATAATCTAAGACCTTTCACAGAGTTTTCCCTCACCGTACAAGTGTTAATTTCGTAGAAAAAACCCCGTTGGCGCTTGAACCTGGACTTCGAACATCCGACCTCCGCTTAGTGAAGCGGCTGCTTTACCACAAGGCTAACATTGCTACTGTTTTATTTATTATTATTTGTCAACATTAGTAGGTTATCTAACTATATGGCAGTAATGAGTAGTGTTGGCTTAGAGGCTACAACGTGAAACTCTCATCCCTGAGGTCGTAGGTTCAATGCCCGGCTCAGCACCAATGGACTTTCAGTCTATGTGCGCATTGCTCGAACAGTGAAGGAAAACATCGTAAGGAAACCGGCTTGCCTTAGACCTAACAAGTCGACGACGTGTGTCAGGCACAGGCTGATCACCTACTTGACTATTAGATTGACAAATTACCATCAAACAAATAAAGAAATCTGAGGTCCAGACCTATAAAGGTTGTAGCGCCATAGCGTTAAATAGGTATGTAATTTGTGAAGGTACAGGTCATGGGATACTTGTGCGTGGGCTGGGGCTGGGGCTTGGGGAAGCGAATGTCGCTAATATAAAATTAAAAAAAGATTTTTTCATATATCTGGTATTAAAAATTCAAGTTCCGCACGAGTTAATCTAAGTACCCATCATAAACCGAGCTAACAAAGATGTAAATTAGTTGCTGTTTAATTAGCGAACAATTTTCGTTAAAAAACTTTTTATATTCGACCATTGTATGTAAAACAGTTTGGAAACAATTTTTAACATATTGTTTCACAACACTCTTGATTTATTAGTACAAATTTGTATGCCTTATCTATCTTTATGAACTGAGAACGAAAAAATTGCGTAAAATAATATGTATTTACTTTCATAAATGTATCTTATCTGGTAATATTTGTATTACGGACGTCAAAGCCATTAACAAAATAACGTCAATATAAAACAGTAAAAAGGATCTTTTTAAATAATGTTTCTTCACAATATAGGTAAAGGATTATTCAGGAGATTTAATTGAAATGATTATTTTTTACTAGTAATCACGCCATTTCTATAGCAAATTACATTTTCAATGTCTATTTTAATATAACTACACCAGTTTAACATTTTATCTAATTCAAATATTTATTTTTTATGCCCTAAAGAAGAGCATTGTTGCCCTAATGACTTCAGCGTGAATCTCTCATCCCTGACGTCTTAGGATCGATCCTCGTCTGTGCACCAAAGGTGCTTGTGTTTATGTGCGGCGACAGGAAAACATCGTGAGGTAACCGGCTTGCCTTAGACCCAAAAAGTTATCGGCGTTTGGTCAGGCACAGAAAGCCTAAACCTATTTCAAAATCCTACCTATTAAAAAAAACATATGATCACGAAACAGATACAGAAATCTGAGGCCTAGACTCAAAAGGGTGCAGCGCCACTGTTTTTTTATTAAAGACCTCACCTCCTTATTGAAGAAGTTGGGAGTAATTCACATTCTTCATAGACAAAATTAAACCTAGAATTAGTAAACGGATCTCCAGTACTATAAATCTTACTTAATTCCGGGCTAAATTTTGCATATACTCATAAATGCCATACGCGTGCTTCTTAACACTCGCATGTTAATTCTAAGCCTTGTTGCATTTAGAACGGGGCGGCCTAGTAATTATATGCTTTCATTTGTCTGTTACTCGGAACAAACGAGCTGGCTTGCCGTGTAAGCTGCCTCCATGTAAAGCAGTTAGCAGTACTCTAATCTCACTACGCCATTAATTTAAAGAATACGTTTTACCACCGAAACAATTCCTTCATTTTCTTATTTGCATATTAAAATAATTTCGACTTAACGCAGTAAAGCTTGCGTTATCTACTTCCAAAATGTTGTATGCGTCAAATCGCAAGCGTTGTAAAATAAACTTTTTGTTGGTGTATTAAATTGTAAATTTAAATAAAAATTCAATCAGTTTTGTTTATCACCGTAAACGTTAAGAACGATGACAGATAAAGGCTCGTTGCGCGCCCAAATAGATAAAGTAGTGTGGAAATTAATGTCTACATTTACTGGTGCATGAAGTTTTGGTTAATATAGGAGCAAAGTGTAACCATTATCGTAAAGGAAACGCACATATCAAACCATTTATCATTATTTAAATGGATCTATGAGGCATGTTATTTTATTTTAATTTTAAACTATTCTTCTATAAATAAGGGCTATGATAACAATGTTTGTTTTTTAATGACGATGCAGGAAATCATTTGTAATAGGTAATTGTAGTTGACGAAATTAATACTAACGCAAATATTTAGTTTTGCCCTTACTAAATGTTCACAGCTTAATAATAACTCCCCAAACACAATCAACAAAATAATGGAAATAATCAAAGACAGCTCAGACTTCTACCACGAAAAAAAAATATACTTAATTAAATAAGCTATATGAAGTACATTAAAAAAATACCTAATTATAAATGGACACGCGTGTTCACCCACCGTGCACTTTATGAACAAATAATTACAAGCACAACTTTACAACATTCCCTTAACTGATATGCAATCTAAAACACTTCTATGAATTACAAATTATATGATGTCCGTTTTATAATGTTACCTTATAATTTTATGATACGTTAATTAAACAGTTTCACACTTTAACTACGATAATATTTATGATATTTGTTCAAGAATATGTTAACTTTTTTAGGGTTATTTGCTTTTAATGTTAATTAAGCTTCATGTTTCAGTTCCTCAAACTTTTAACTTTTGAACTTAACTGGTCGCAATCATTCCGATTGAAGTAACGTAACTCCAGCGTATTCATAATCCTTCATTCTAGGCAATTTGATATTTCCCCTCGGTGCAGCCCTCCGTAGCGTGTTTAACACTTCACCGATTTTTAACGTTTGTAGTATCAATTAATTAAAGAAAATTGTGGGGATATTGATAAGCTGCAGGTAATACCCGTGAAATGTATGGTACGTGAGGTGGAAGTGTGAAGAATTGCCGATGAATTATTGTTATGAATGCGGTTACATTTTTTCACACATTCCTCGAAGGCAGTGCAGCGAGTCTAAAGCACCCGGCGAGAGGCTCTCGCGCGTGAAATTATTATCATATAATACCCTGGCTTTGGTACGATTATTCAAATGCTCATGGCCTTACTTCGCATTCGGTCCGTAGACATTCGCATTCTTGAATACTCCGCGCAAGTCGCTACTAAAATTTGTCTTATATATTCATGTTTAATGCGCCAGTATTGTCATGTGAGCGATAAGCAAATGACAGAAAATGTTATGTAAATTTAAAGTACCTATAATACTTGGCCAGCTCCATAGGCTTATGGATAATGGGGGAAGCGTTAGTTATTGCCAAAGATAAGACAATGGTTTGAAACAAAGAATTGGGAATATAAAAACACTATTGCACGTAAACAATTGCACTTATTTTACTCGTGTACTTTAAAATATTATCAAAGTCAAAGGAGCTTGATGACCCTTCTAAACTTGGTAAGAGGGAGGCTCGAAGACGTAAACCAAGTGTTATCTAAGTGTATTTTGCTTTGGACTGTTTATGAGTTTAGAACGAGATCCGTCACGCGACGTTAACTCAGTATAGAAGTGATAAAGTGACCGCTAATCTGAGCTATTCGGGTCACACTTAGTACATTTTATTAATCACAAAGCTTACAAATTACACCTTACTTCCTGGACGGTGACAGCGAATCGAGTATGTTAATTTTATTGTTCTCTCTATTGTATAATTTGGGCGCCGTTTGGGGTGTTAGTTTTAATTTTATTTAGACTAGCCGTATCCACACTTGCTCCGCGTTTATCTGATTCTCAGTCTGAGTTGGTCGAAAAATGAATATATTGCTTATGTAACAATAAATAAATTTATCAAAGAAAATATACACATATATTGTGATGTCTTCTCCTGCGTAGTAAAAAACAACCTTTGTGTGCTAAGCGTGCAGCGAACACTCTGTATGTAACCCAGTTCCTGAGTTCTATTCACGTGGAAGAACTCATAGTCTACCAACAAATAAATGTCTGCTTTTGCTCTTTCTGTGCAGGGTTGGTTCCTCACTCCATTACATTACTTGGTACAATTCTCTCTCTATAAGATAAACCAGGAACCAATTCTCATTTTTAGCTGATAAACCACTGATTTTGTGTACATCATAGTTCTGTAAAATTTTCTCCAACAAGTTTGTTACAAAATATTCATGTTCATATTAATACTTTAATCGCGAAATTTACGCTTTAAACGTGGGGGTCTCCACATGACGCCTTATGCAAAGCAGGTGCTACCTGATACGTTATATTTCCTTGGAACTAACAAAGCTTATATTCAGTTTGATCTGCTATTCAAAAACCGCCTTTAACGTTCCCTGAATAATGTGTAGTTTCGCAAAGTTTATACTTATCTCAAATTATATCGCTTTAAAAGTATGTATAACAATTAGTTTGTTGTACTTGTATAAGTTCCATTTGTACATTGTTAGACTCGAATCGTTACGCGTTATCGCGTAACGCCATCGTTAAATTCATAGTTACGTTCACGGGCGTAAATATAAAATGAAAATAAAAACTAAGTTATTGTATGTTTGTATACTTATTAGGAGGTAAAGTTGGCCCCGCTTTGGGCAATTTATTGGGGTAAGTTATGGGCGGCGCGCGGGCTCTAGCGCCTAATTTATTCGCCGTGCACATAAATTACTTGATTATGAATTCAAGTTAACTCCACTGAGTTATTCGTTTGTTGTTCTAGATTGTGCTTTTGTGTTCAATGATAATATTTGTCTGTCTCCCAAAGTTAATTAAACGCCTTGTGTCTTAATTTGTCTTACTGGCGTTTTTATTATATTAGTAAACATCTTATTGTTGTGACATTTGAGAAACGAAAATCAAAATACGTTTTTTCTGTCATGGATATTGGCTGACAATTTATGTACACTTTATAACAGCATCATCAATCTCGTAAGACTTAAATAGTATAGATGTATTTAAAATAGGTATTCTATTCATAATTTTAAGTACTGTTAGCGTTATTTGATGCATTAATGTGTTTTATCATTTGATTTTCTTAGCGCCATTTCTTACCGTATTTTGTACCGTTTCTCTATGCACAGCAGCCAAGGCTGCAAACTGGTGATGATGAGGCCATAGCTGAGTGCATCTCCCTTTCCAAGGGACAGCTAAACTCTGTATATATACTTTTATTGGTATAGGTAAGTATTCCTTATATCTCTGTGGATCAAATGTTGTTTGTTTGTAATAACATCTGGTGAAACCGAGTGTAAAAAGACGCCTGAAAAGCAATTGTGAGGATTATGTTTAACAACGATGGTAACGTAGGTGTTTTCCGAGCGGTACTAACGCCAAGTCGCAGCGCGGAATAATCGCGGAGCCATAAAAGATGTAATTTCAGATAAACTGAAATGCTCCGCCCTATTCCACCTGCCCCCAGCGCCCCCTATCTGCTTTCTAATGACTAATTATTATGCTGTGCGTGCGTCAGTGCCTTACACCTACCGTACCGCGTTTGCGGTTGGTGTACAATTTGTTACCAATGTTATAATATTCGTTTTCAGGTACACAGATTATGCTGTCTATAAAGACACAGAATAAATAATACTTAAGCATGCCCGCGCTTTGACGTTCTTGCTCTGTACATTCAGAATGTTGTTGCACCAATATGAGTACAAAATTAGCAATATCTTAAGATAACTTAACCCTATTTATTACAGAGATAATGAGACCATTCTACAGCTATATAAACTAAGTTATAGTATGTATTCTACGAAAGGGCCTCATAGCCTAGCCTATATAAGGTGTCTGTTAGGTGAGGAGTATCGGGTTCGATTCTTGGTCGGTAGTTTATTTCTATAAATTTAAATTTGTTCTCTGCCTTTGGCGGGCACGGTCGAATTTCTATGGTAGATATGCAGAGGGCATCGAACCTTAGAAATGAGGATGGTAGGTGGTAGTTGGCAATTCAGCATTCCAAATAAAATCAATTCCTAATTAATGTTGTAACCCACCAAAATAAAGTTTGGTCATTTAATTCATATAGAATTTCTGTAATTAATGTATAAGACCACAGTTCACGCGTAATCGACTCATCCAGGAGACGAGCCCTGGCGCCGTGATCAGAACGATACCTGCGCGCGCGCTGATGTTTGATACCGCAGTATTAACATACCGTTCGCACCGTCTCATTATCTCTGATTAACTTTTACTATACTTTTCTTTCTAATAAGCTTGTAAGGTAACAAATGACTACGGCTCTGTCGAGTTACTAATTAGTAAGTGCAAATTGTTCTAGTGAATTTTATATCTAACTTATACATTTGTACTCTCCCAAAGAGTTTAGTACAATTACAATTAGCAAAAAGCAACGTAATAAAAATACTTTCGTTTGATAAACAATACTGCACCTAATAAATAAAAAATTGTATTCGTGTAAGACTAATGGACAGTTTTATATTTATCAATTATTTACAACACAGCTAAGATATAAAAATAAACCAGTGGCACTATAACCTTTTTAGGTCTTAACCTTAGATTTCATGTTTCAATCTAATAGGTAGGTGATCAGCCTCCTGACACCCGCCGTCGACTTTTAGGGTCTAAGGCAAGCCGGTTTCCACACGATGTTTTTCTTCACCGTTCGAGCGAATGTGTAATGCGCACATACGCAGAAAGGCCATTGGTGCACAGCCGGGGATCGAACGTACGGAAAGTCGCACGCTGAAGCCACTAAGCCAACACTGCTCTACAGCACAGCTTAGCGCAGATTAAATTTGTTATATCTTAGCTTTTTTATTTATTTTCAATTTCAAACTATAACCGTTTCAAGCCGAGTCCCAAGAACAAAGATATTACCATAATAGTGTAATTATATTAAACACTAGCTGACCTGGCAAACGTCGTTTTGCCATGTAGTATCATTTATAATAAATAATAGGGGTTGATCGTAGAAGAGTGAACATTAAGGGTCGTATGTATTTTGGTATGCTGTATCATAAAAAAATAAATACAAAAAGTTTTGTCTAAAATATTAAAACAAAAATTTAGGACCACCCTTAACATTTAGGGGATGAAAAATAAATGTTGTCCAATTCTCAGACATACCCAATATGCACACAAAATTTCATGAGAATCTGTCAAGCCGTTTCGGAGGAGTTTAACTACAAACACTGTGACACGAGAATTTTATATATAGGATTAGGATATACATACATACCTTCGCTACCTAGTATCTCTATTAAAAGTATACTTGAATAGTTTCTTTATGTATACGCAAGTAAGGTTCAATAATAGAAAAGCTACAGCAACAGCTTCTCAGTACAATAATCTGAATTGTACAAATAGCCTAAGCCCTAACGGTACCAACATATTGGCATATGTTCGTGACTAGTTTACGAGTGCTACGACATTGCATATTAATTGTCGCTATCGAGCACATCGCTACGACCTAGCCTGTGTGCAATACATATACGCAAATATATATGCTGTGTGCTGTAATAGCTTCTACAATGATGTACAGGCATTCGAACTACTAAATTAAAATCGATCGAGGAAAGTCGGTTATTGCGTCAGTAAAAACAATAAAAATTATAAATATTTTTAAGTCAACGGGAATGGACAACTGCCGAAGTAAACATAAAGAGAAATTAGTTATACTAAAAATTTATCCGGAATTGTATAGGTTAAACACTTTTTGTATGGCAATCAAAGTTTATAATGATTTACCAAAAACATTCAAACATCTTCCTACGTTCTTCTAGAACTATTATTTGAGTGAAACATTATAATTAATATTAATTTGATAATGTAATAATATATTTTAATAATGTGATGATGTAGTGATAAATTAATATAAGAATTGAATATGATGATATGATTATAATGTAATGTGATATGTAACTACTATGTAAAATTGCATGATGTGTGGCAGAATATGCGGAGTTTAGATTGTACCACCACAATATTTTTGTGCCATGTCCTTGCAAATAAATTATTATTATTATTTGATTCCTGGCAAAGCAATAACTGTTTTAGGTTGGTATGCACAGATGGTTTTCCTAAAGAATCTGAGACAGATGCAGATTAATTTCATGCAACAAGGTGACAGGGCATAAAATAAAATGCGTCAAGAGGCCGAACCTGTCACTTTTAATTATAATTTCTCAATAATATATAATTTGACCCATCTTTGTCGATTTTAAGAACCAAATGTTACGGTTTTACATTTGTATAATACTATATAGAT
Organism: Pieris macdunnoughi; assembly: GCA_905332375.1. NCBI lineage: Eukaryota > Metazoa > Arthropoda > Insecta > Lepidoptera > Pieridae > Pieris > Pieris macdunnoughi. The sequence continues at coordinate 7,129,643 of CAJOBZ010000002.1, forward strand.
AAATTTACGCATCGATATTTTGCTAGGCCTATACTAAGCGGTTATCAAAGCCTTTGAATCAACTAAATATTCTATTATTTAATATAATTTTACTGCTTAAAAATTATTGGATCTTAAAAGCGCTGTCAAACATACCATGCAACAAATCCTATACGATGTTCGTGCCCACAGTGCCTTATGCTATTAATATTACCTTTGACAAAATTTCCAATTATTACGCAACAATTGATTGTAAACTATGAAGTAATCAAGTTAGATAAATCTTTACTGTGAAATCATTGTAACTTGATCAGACAGAGATAACAGCGTGTACCAATCAATAGCTTTGCTAAAACAACGACAAGGAACTTATTCAGCCAAAGAATTATTTCATTTAAATAATTACATAAATTATTGAGTAGGTGTTTTGCACGCGACATTATGTTTTCTGTTATAGTTAAATTTAACGAATAATTAATTGTGTACTTTTAGAAATGTCTCTTGATATGTCAAACTGATCATGTATTAAAATAAATTAATTATTCTACACATTATACATATACAATTTAAAGGTATATATTATAATGTAAATGGCCTTATTGCAAAAAAAAGGGTTTTAGAAGGATAAATTATATAATATAGTAAGTAGTATATATTTTTATATTGGCAATAATTTGCACAACTTAAAAAGAAACTAAATCCAACTAATACACAAAATTAGACACATATTGGCCTATTTATAAGGCAAAGTAATAACCTACTGAAGTTACCGTCCGTTCACAGGGTCGACAGAAGTCCGTTATTCAATTGTCCAGTATCAAGTATGCTAAATGGTATACCTATAGTATACTGCCTCGCAATAGAGTGAACGCATTCTAATATGCAAATGTATTTAAATGCTGAGCCCTCTTCATTACCCCGTATCGATCTTAGATATACAATTTGTAACTCGATAGGTACCCAAAGTACAAATCAGACGATACAAAGTATGTCTTCTGTTCGCAGTTATTTTGCATGTTATCGGGCTGATTTAAACTCATTGATTTACTTGCTTGACTTAATGATAGGAAAAATTGTAGTCAATTCGATTGAGTGTACTTAGATAGGATGCTTGTGTTGAGCGATTTATTTTAAGTGTTTAATCTAAGGTTTTGTGTTTTAATACTTATGTATATGTATTTAATGATTATAACAATTAATTCATTTTTTATTAACGTAATTTAAATTAAATTATTGTGTCTTATTAAATGCAATTAACACTCGAAAAATAATTAATTGATAACTAAATTTGTATTACCTTAGAATTGACCATGAATTTAAAAATAAGGTTAATTTACGAAATAAAATACAAACAAGTTAAATAATTATTAAATAAACTTTTAGTTTTAAATGTCTTTTTCGTTATTGTATCTATGGAATACGAGCATAAAGGAATACAAAAATAGACAGATAACAAAATTCATATGCAAAATTCCTCGCTACCTGGAGCCCATCGTTAGTATTCACAAAACTAACTAGCTTCGGCTCCAATCAGATTAATCTTAAATATTTATTGCAAACGTTGTGCTAAATTAGTATGATGATCAAAACACTGATCCTAAAGGAAATGTTACATAGTGAAACGTGGGTGGGCTGCTGACTAGCTTAATGAATATAAATAATTACTTTCACAACAAATCAGAATAGGAAAACTTTCATATCGTACGTAATGTGTATGTACTTTTTACTTGACTAAGCGACTAGAGAAGACTATGAAAATAGCAAATGGAAAGTAAGTATTTAATCGTTGGGACATATTTAAATTATGGCTTTACTTTGGTCGCACGAAAAGAACCGGGCAATCGAGGAGGAGACTCATCTGAGGTTAAGTGATACCGCCGCCCATGGACACTGCCGAAGGGCTCGCGATCCTAAGTCGAATTGGTCCGGAAATATTCTGTCTTCGTTGGGATGAGTGAGATCGTTCTTAGTAAAAGTTGATTCCGCTTTACCTGTGTTGATTAGGTACTTTAAAAAATGACTTTTCAAGTATTCTAATAATGAAAAAAGCATTCAAATTCAATACGTTAAAGTTTTTAATGAGTATGAGTTATATTCATTTCAGAAATAATTCAAACTATTAGTACTATTAATTTCTGTCAAATGACGGTGTGACAGTTATTGAACGGTTAAAATTAATTTAAACAACAATAACATAGCTGGCATTTATGGCATAGAGATATAACATGCGGAGCAACTGCGTATACCTACGCATTTTCTGAACTATAATCTTGAAAAAAAAAATTCTATTAAAATCTAATATCTTTTTTTTTTAAATCTTGCTTATAAAATAAATAAGATTTAAAAAAAAAAAGATATTAGATTTTAATTGAAAGGTTTTTTCAAGATTCAAATCTAATATCTTAATATATATAAATTATGTGTCACGTTGTTTGTCCGCTATGGACTCCTAAACTACCGAACCGATATCAATCAAATTTGCACACCGTGTGTAGTTTGATCCAACTTAAAAGATAGGATAGCTTACATCTCAATTTATACCCGCAATATTATTTTATTGCAAAATATTTGTTTATTATTTGATTGTCACAATTCTAACAGATGGCGCTGTGTTGAAAGTACCAACGTTTCACATAAGCTACAATTTAATATAACCACCAAAAAAGCATGGTCCCCATGGGTCCCCATGACTGGTGTTCTCCTACAGTTTACCTTGAATAGTTAACTACTATGTAATATAACAAAAACTTTAGCCACAGCAAAGCTTGGCCGAATCTGCTAGTTTATTATAACATAGAGCCCTGGGTCCCGACTACACTTATCTTTATTCTAACATATACATTAGAATTGACTATTCCAAATTTAGTTCGTTTATTTAGAAATAATTATTGGATAATGATAAATAAAATGATGGTTATACGCGGTCATTTATGTCATACACCCAATTATGGCGTTGTAGCATTAATGTAATTACAATGCCACAGTTTTTCTATAGTAGACTCAAATATTCTAAAATGTTAGCAGAAAGAGAAAATCGTATGAAACAACCGAACATTTTGGTTTCGATTTAATTGTTATTTCTTTAAAACTTTGTTGTTTCTGTGTGATGTTACCCTATAAAATTAATGAAGAAATAACCTTTATCGATTATCTGCTAATCCGTAACCTACAGCGGAGTTAAAACAAATGAGAAAACTCCACCTGTCGAATCTGATAACAGTTTATTTAAATTTCTTTAGTTCGCGACTCAAAAACGAACAGAATGTATTTGTGTCTTATTAAAGTAAATTTATAGTTCGAGCATAGAAACTGATTGACTTCATCGATGTCTGCATGCAAATATGAAAATAAAAAATTATACCTACTTTAACTTGTTCAAAGATTATGTGAACTAACATATAGATTGCAAATGAGACTTCCTGTCACTCTTCAACGTTTAAATTTAACCACTGAAATGGTCTTCCATACCTGTTCAGTAGTTGAATCAGTGTTCTTCAATTTTCAAGAACACGGGTTGAGTGGTATATATTTTAATGCGATATTTTTATAATACTTCTTTAACAAGCTTCACCTCCTCATACGTACAACAAACCTTTATGAATAAATTAGGCATTAATTTTATGTTGAATATAATGCATTGCAAGGTGCGTCTGCGCACGTGTCTTGCGCCCGCGGCCTATGCGGCTACGTTCGAATTCGTGTCATACATCTTAACGCATTGTTATAACAACTATTTGTAAAGTTGACTCTAGAACGAACGCTTAAGATTTGAATTAATGATAAAGAAATTGATATTCAAAATAATATCACCTCGGGGTTAACGATTACCGGTGCGCGCATGCGCCACAGATGGCGGGATAAACCGACGTTTGTTTCCGCAGTGATATCTGAATTAAACGATATAAAAGGCTCGAAAGGTGTTCATTACCATGATTTATTCAAGATAATAATTCTTTCGCTACCCCCATTGTGTCTACTGATAAACATTTCAAACGGACTACGCTCACAAAATTAGTAGCCGAAAAGCGTTGAGCGTGTTTAAAATTAGTTTTGTTATAATAATAAACTACCTAAATGTATTTTGCATTCGGGTTAATGCCAATAAAGATATTAAAGCCATTAAGAACACCAAAATCAAAAATGGTTATTTTTATTACGTCTTATTGATTGTGAAATGTTTTTAAATTGTGAAGTGTTACGAACGTCGACAATTCTGACGGTACTTTTTCGAAATGCACGTAATTGTCGCTAATCAAAAAATAGAACTCTAAATAGGAATCAAAATCATACGCTAAGTATAATTTGCGGGCATAATTATTCGAGGTCTCCGGCTGAGTCCTTCGGTGACGTGCTACGTGTTGAGACGACATCGTCCATCTCGCGGCTCGCCGGGCACTGAGTACATTCCCGTGTAAGTTTTTACACCTATTATTTTATGTGTCGGCGAGTAAAGTTCGGTACGTGAGTTATAAACTCGCTCGCGGCTCTCTCGCCCCTACTTTATAGGTATTAACGACTTGTCCGAGAGTTTTCTTATAAATAAATTTGAAGGGTAACAAGGCTCGCTTTTGTCGGATTAGTAGAGTGGATCTTGTTTCACTTTGTTGCGAAGCCTCTTCTATTTTTTGTGCCGGAAATTCGCTTAATTCCCTTTCGATTTATGTTCCAATTTTAATTTTATAAACTGATTAGAATCTCTTTAATTAAACAGTTGATAGATAAAGGATTTTATTTAAATATTTTCTTGTATTAACGATTAAGATACTTCAATGATTCGATCATCAAAATCTGGTTCTGATTCAATTCCCTTTTGTTAATACACACACACAGAGCATCAAATAATGTTCTGATACAAAGTCGTGTTTAAATATCTTAAGGAAAAGCCTCAAATCAGAGCATCTCGTGACATTTGGCTATAACGCGTAGAGCGACTATAAAACGGACGAATGGAAGTTAAGAGCTAGCCTGTAAAATATCAGAGCTGTAAAGTAAATGGTAGCTAGCTACGTGCTAGTGATGGTGCGTGGTATAATACAAGGGTATCCTGGAAGATTCTTAAGTAAAATAATAAAAAATGTAGGACAAAATATATGTGATTTAAATTGCATTTTTTTTTGCTTTCTCAAGAAAAATAACTCTTTTTTTTAATAGTCATCATCGTCGATTCTGGACACTCATAATGCCATAAGGCTCGAGAGTGAGCTGCCGGGCTTTCAAAACTTGTTACGTCCTCTCCCTATCCTAATAATGATATAACTTTGCATTAAAAATTGTTTGGGTATGTGTTTAGATTTTTAAAGGCAATGATTATTTCAATATTATGCATTTAGAAGTCCTTAAATACAATGTATTTGTCACGTTTTATTTTTAAACTGTTATTACCACAAATGACAATTTATTAGTGCACTTTGGAGGTTTCAAATATCTCTAATGGAGAGACATTGAGCCATTTCACATCTTCCCCTAACAGTCGTATTATAATGTCTTCGCCGAAAATAACTGAACATAAATACAAAAACAATGTGAAACCACTTAAAGCGAATAAAATATACACGTCCATTTCAACTCAGTAAAATGAATTTATTAATAACGAAGACAATGAACGTCTGAAACGTTTTTTTTATATTTTTAATTGCCTCCGAACGACGGCGTCTTACATTAGAAGAACGAAAATAAACTTCAGATCATATTCGACACCCGCGGACATCGGTTCCCTCCCGCCCGCGCTGCTCTTCGACTCAGTCGCATTGTTTCATTAATTCAGACGCAGTTCGTGTTAATGTACACTAAAACTGTCAAACTTGGAATTATTATCTTAACCTTTGCAGGGATGCCGAGAAATAATTATTGAATTGTAATTTGCGATGTGTCGCCGGCTTATAGCTGGGATTGCAGTTCTTAGATGATATCTTAGCCGTAATTAAAAATCTTGTCGTGACATTCAGAGCCCCGTCCCGCCTCCGCACTCTTCTGCCTCTTTCAATATTGCTGCCGATTGAATCGCAATTAAATGCAACGAATCAAACTATACTTTATTAATGTGGCCGATAGCTCAAAATGGAGAGCGTATATCGCTCAGCAGAATCGAACGTGCTCCCGTCGAAATGCCAACCATTTTATTTATTCGCCTTAATTATGTATCTTGTCTTAATTTACGATTGGATCATACGATAATCTCAAACTTAATTTATTATAGATGCTTAGGTATGCCAGTAATTTCCATAACGAGATTTAGGATTACAGAGAAGGTTGTCGAGCTCAGTGTTACGATTAAAACCTATTATCGTCATTTATTCGCATGTCGCAATTAAGTGAAGACGGCGTTCGCGTATTGAGCAGTGCCGCGCCGGCGATGCGCTGTTGAACGCTTGGCGGCCTTCTGCCTTGATAGCGTCATCGCGTTTAATTTCGTTATGTGTCGATGGCATGTCGGCGACGATACGACTGGGCTGCAGATAGCTTTAATGAAAGTAATGGAGGTTTATTAGCGATACGTCGCTGACTCCTCTCCCGTCCGCAGCGATAGATGGGAAATCAATGCAAAACGTGCCATGAGAACAAAGAGAGCCACATTTGCTAATTACCTACGGTTTTGCTCGTGTCGTGCTCACAGACGCCGGGTCGTGAGCTCTCGAGATATGACGATAACACATTCATAAATAATTAGAGCGAAATTTTCTCATTTGTAAGACGGCAGTCATGATATTTGGTAGCAGTTCTCTGTTCTCAGAATCCACAGATCTAGATAACTGTTGTAGGACACGCCTGTGCTCTTCTTGTTTTGTCCCATATCGAGATGTATTTGAGACAGCGTAAGTCTACATACTTGTTGCTAATTACAGCATAGCAACGCTAATTTTAACGTAGGTACAATGCGGTTAAACAAGTTGGAGAAAAGAAGAAGTCTTCTAGTGTCTCTAATTTCTCCACTGACAAATTACTGTGTGTATTTTTATTGACCATTTCACTGCATACACACTCCACATTCCATCGATCTAAATTTTATACGTGATACGTACTTATAATCTTTCTGGCAGTGTCACTCACACAGTGCCACCATGGGCACTGAACATCATCTCTTGCCCGTTTGACCACTGTTCTATAAAAAAAAAAGATTTTGGTTAGTGCAGAACTATTTGGCGTAAGAAAATGCGGGTGTAAGACAACTATAAATTACTATACCTAAGTGTGCCTATTGTAATCTAGTTTATCAAGAAACAATATCGATTGTTTTTGCATCTGACGGAAGTAGACATTTAATCCTTAGCATAACGGTGATTAGACCGTGAAATTTAAAATCGGATACCAGTCTGTATTTGATATAATATCAATATTATAAGCGTGCACCGCTTTACTCCAAATTTTAAATGACTCAACTTCAAGAGAAACGTATAACATTTCACATTTCATTCATTTTCATTATTAGGTTACTTCTAATGATTTCACAATAACACTTAAGTAAGTTAAGGTAAATAATTTTAGCCAATTTTTAAATTTCACTATATCTTTTTACCAGTTTATTTTATCATCATTTTACTGGTAATGCATTGCATGACACTTGAATGCAACGGGTGGCCTTATTGCTTTCAAGCGACATCTTCCAGGCAACCGCTGTAAGGTAAAATAGATAAGAATAGTGCTTTTTTTAGGTTAGTTTATAAGATTTAGGCATATTTAAAAGTATAATAATTACAACAAAACTCATTAACAGAAAACATCAAACGCAAAGCATAAAATGTGACCATTTCCTGTCGAAGTTGAATTTACTTGAAGGGCAATTAATTAAGGTTTATATTCTATTGAAATTGTAAATCATGGGGAAGATAAATGGTTACGATAATTGATCGGAATTATTGAAGGACTCAGGTTTTTGCTCCGTCACTATTCGGAGATTAGAAGTGTTCAAGCGTGACCAATTGTTATGGGCATATAATCAGTTCCAGATATTGCCTCAATTGATGACTTCTTAAAATCATCACTTCGATAATCATTGATAGTTATAAAACTGGACTTATACGTTCCTTAAAGTACCTGGTAGTTACGGTGCGTACCCTCTTCCATAGATGTTGCTGGAGTTTTTTTTTTTTGAGCAAATTTAGCTGTGTCCTCACACAGAAGGCAAAAGATCACTTGGCCGTTCACCAACCAGATAGAAGGATCAAGTGAATGACTCTCGTCCTCAAAACTGAATGCTGTCATAGATTTGATTTTTGAAGTTATACTTCTTTAGGCGCGTTATGAAAAATTTATGAGAGTGAAATTTTACAATGCGCGCGCACCCGTGACACAAAATTAGGAGTGTGATTATAGCGTGCGCGAGCGAGATAGGAATAAGACAATCTACAAGTAAAAAGAAATAGAATATGCGTGAAGTTCGTATGCCAACAATTTTCAATGACCATAATGACATTTGTCATTTACCTTTTAAACAAATAAAGGAGTTTTAATTATTTTTTCAAAGAAATTTAGCGATGCTTTTTGAATTATAATCAGAAGTGATTTAAATTGAATATTTAAACCAATACTAATTAATATTTGTGAAAAAACTGTGCTCATCAACCTTCCTAAGTGCTTCAATACAATTGAGGTTAACTATCCGTATGTATTATTATTATTATCATACCCTTTACACATTTAAAGAAAAAACTTTTTTAACCGGATTAAAGTTATGTATTTTTATAAACCGTGACCACGCACGCTGCAACACACGCGAAAGCACGCGAAACATCGGCAATATTTAAAATTATGTTAAATAATTGTAGATTTATAATAATATATATAACTTTAATCCGGTTAAAAAAGTTTTTTCTTTAACAATAAACATATTAATATAGTTACTGCTTTTGTGATAATCATATTGAATTTGAATAAAAATACTGTTTCCATTCCAAAATGTTCCCAAACTTAAATGAAAATACAGACATAAATCTAACAATAGCAATTTCATATTGTATCGTAACTTCCGTGATTGAATATTTTTCTTTGGAAACAAAGCCATTGGAAAAACTATTCCTACCGTATAAATTAAAATTTCCGCCGAACGACTGCTATAACACGTCAACCGTGAAAATTGGGGGAAGACAATATTCTAATTCACCATAAATCATAATTTACGACTCAATAACATTGCGTTGAATTTAACGTATTTCCGATATTATTGGAAACATGATATAATATATAATATATGAATATATGGAAAATGGAAATGGAAAATTTAATATATAAACAGTTTAATGATAATACCAAATCATATTGTTGGAAACTCTGAAGAAACCCAGTGTTAAGTATTGTTTGCACTAGAAGTATATTTCAACGACGCATTCCATTTATGTGGTTCAGTGCTGGATGGATGAGATACCAAAGAAATCAGATAATTTGGTTTGGTTTAGGTGAACCTATAATATTTCAAATTGAAGAAAGACCTGGGCTTGTTATGCATAAAGAAAACGGTCAATCAAACATTATTTTGAATTACCTCAGACTTATACCATTTGGTCTCAAATCTGCGAATAATTATTACAATACACATATCATCTAAAAATACGTGAAAATTGGTCATTATACATGTGTGTGTAAATACGTCACACATTTTACATACTCAAAGTACTGTACTCAAAAAAAATACTACAAAGCTTCATCATAAATGTAACTAATTCATAGTGTATTAAGTAATAACGATAACAATTTAAATTTTCCCAAGATAATTTTATTGAATAGTGTAAACATAACACTAACATCAATTACTTATATCGTCATATTCATTGTACATTTGTTGATTAGTCGAGTGCTCTTTAAGCCTCAAAGCGCCATTAAAATAAATAAACAGCTATCCGAAACAATTTGAAGTGTTAAGTGACCGCTAGCTATCAAAAATTACTAGATACCCCTTACAATGGTGCACCGGTGACTTATGAAGTGATTAAAAGAAAGTAGGGTCAGCAACAAACAGTGGAAGTGATTCTAAGTAAAAAGTCTCGCAAAAGTATTATAAACAGCTGTTTGCGTAACTTTGTTTGAACGGTGCTACTTTTATTTTTCAAACTTCTTTTGTACTTTATCTAGAGGTGAGAGAATTTTTAAAATCAATAGCTACTGAGTTGACCTATTACGAAACTTGGAACTTTGACTTCTTCTCAAGATACTAAAGTAAATAATAAGCTACTATATTCTTACTATACTTGCTGTAGTTAAGTATTATTTAATTTACCTTTATGTAGTACAAATATTATTGATATATTTTTGTTAAAGTAGTAAATTATAATTACTTCGCTTCGTGGTAAAGAATTCATGTCTTCTGATCAAGACCTATACATTAGCGAGATTGTTTCATTATTTCATTTAAATCTCATAAATTGTATCCTCTTCAAGAATTAAGTATTTAATACACCATAGATACTTTAGTGCTTGACTTCTATATTCAAAATTTCACTCGAAAATTAAAATTATTAGATTGTTCTATAGAACGAGCATTTTACCTAAACATTAACAAATGACAGTTTTTTAATGAGAAATGTAGCATATACGACTATTTTGAATATTTAACAACGGGTTAATGTATAGTCTGGCAGTACTTGCGGCTTTACGCATGCTCTTTTACGCCACACAGATAGCCACAATCGTGTAACAGCGCGCTGACATCTTTATGATGTTTCAAAAACCATTACTAACGACACCTTTTTAGTTATTCGATAGGCATGCTCTCTGACGCGACTGGACAAAGCGATTTGGTGATTAACAAAAACGAAGTGAAATGTAGGATGATCCTGAATCTTTGTGCAAGGAAGTATACAACATTCACGTTAGGGACGTTTAATTAATCATTTTCTTTTTTAAATCTTTTTTAAGGCAAAATTATGGTAAATAATTATAGTATTATTGATTTGTGTTAAAATTGCTTCCATTAATATATACTGTAAAATACAATAACCTACATACATATATTGCGGTAACCATTTTTAATGTCCCAAAAGCTTTTCATAGTTGTTAGTAAGCTCTTTTTTTGTTTGTTGTTTAAATTCCCTCTAATACCTATAAATATAATGAAATTATCAGTTTTACTGGAAGACTCTAGTAAAATTTCTTTATCTAATATATAAAATTCTCGTGTCGCGGTGTTTGTAGTTAAACTCCTCCGAAACGGCTAGACCGATTCTCATGAAATTTTGTGTGCATATTGGGTATGTCTGAGAATCGGACAACATCTATTTTTCATCTCCCTAAATGTTAAGGTTAGTCCACCCCTAATTTTTTTTTTAATTTTTAGATAATTTTTTTTTTTATAATACAACATTAAAAAATACATACAACCCCTAATTTTCACCCCTCTACGATCAACCCCTATTTTTTATTATAAATGATATACATGGCAAAACGACGTTTGCCGGATCAGCTAGTAATACCTATATATAAAAGTAGCATTTGGGTAACAGCTGTTTATAAGATTGAGGTAAATGTCTGTGTCTGCTTAATATAAGGTAAGTGATCGCCAGAAATCAAATCTTTCTATAAATATAGTAACGGGAACGAATAACGTTTACAAAAAATACAACTAAAATTGTGAATTACTAGAAACACTATCGAGCCATGCACGTTGCAATACAGTTTACTTCAGTATCGGGGAATAAAAACCCGACTTCACCGACTAACAGTATCAATACATATTTAAAAGTGAATTCTGAAATGAAATCAATACGTCTGAGCATTTTGTGGGCGAGGAACTGCGCGTTATGAGCACATAAATCTCTGAGGTTACCGCCACCACCCCCTAAACCCCTGCTGTATCGGCACATAATATTCTGATATATGGTAACAAACAGTCAATTCATCTTTATTGCAATATTAGCAAGCCTTTTAGCTTCTAAATATTGCCAACGTTTTGACAGCTAATTGACAAATGTTATGTCAAAGTTATGAGCGACATATTATTCAAGTAATTTTTCATATCTTACATTTAGCCTATGTGAATATGGATCTACTTTACAATTGGGAGAGACCTAAAACGGCCTAGAGCGTCGTAGATGTCATTTTGTTCACATGTCTATTGAACAACTACATTATACAAATAGAATACTAATGATATTACTATTGTAAACAAGTATCGAATTGCATCATACTATATTTCCGCTTGCAACTAAATAATTAATATCAACAAAATGATGGCTTCGAAAACGTGAGCTGGTTACTGGGTAAAGCTCGAACATTCGTTTGACAGATATGAGCAGTCAGGAATGTTATATTTTATCGGAAGTAACGGCGTGTAACGTACGGCCAATTTCATAATGCCCTGCCCGCTTCGAATGTGCCTCACTTATCAATTTGATATCTCGATCTGGGAAAATAATGCCCTAACGATGAATTCTAGATCGATATCACTATATTTGCCATTTATAGAACATTATTTTCCAAATTCAGCAAATGTTTCAACAAATATCGTGTAACTACACTGTTAAGCTTTTATGGAGTTTAAGCGCGCGAAAAAAAATAAAACGACATTCTTTGATAATTAGTTTGAACTATATTTCCACGATATATTATTTTAGATTATTTTATTTATATATATTATTTATATTCGTCGAATTGAGCTGAATCAAGGATACGTCGAAGTGTGTCGGGGCTTGATATTAATTGTTAATAAATTGTGTATCCACCGAACCATTTTTGTCGTACAAATCTTTATACAGTAATGCGTTTTTATTCTATAAATAATATGCTTTACACATAGGATAATGATGTTATCATAAAATTAAAATACAATAAATATTTAGACGTTATCCATAACGGAAGACATGACAGCGTTAGTACAGAATAGTTAAACATACGTCAAATAAGTCATCAGTATGTCAGTTAACTCAATTATACAGAGATCAACACAACTTCTGTGCATGATTAACTCATCATTTGTTTATTGGAAATTAGACCTTACGTTTTGGAATTAGAGTCCCTTTTTAAGAAGACGATCTTTATCCCCGTAATCCGCCTCCATAAATCATTTAATAACGCAAATGTACAGCCACACATTGAGCTGTTCCTTCCGTAGAAGATGTTGAATGGGAAATTCAAATAAAGATAAACCTTATTGTGTAGAGTGAAAGGTGTAATTTCCTGTATACATATATTCATAAGTGCTTAAAGAAATTATAGTTCAGAATTTCAATTTTAAAGAGTAACATGTCAGCACGGGTTCTTTTTAAATAAATTCCATAATAGATTAATGTAGAGTATATTTTCCTATGACAAAATATAAGTTATATCAGCACAGGTTAAAATCGTGTCATGAGCTTCTGTCAACCCTTGACATTTGGGATAAGTTTGACAGATCACGAGAACATTACAACTAAACCCAATAAATATTTATTTATATAAAAATTATATTTTATTTAATTTAAATTAATTTATCAAATAATATTATTTTATATATTATAAAAATATTTATGTTATGTAAAAATATATTTTTATTTATTATATTAGTTTTATATTAAAAAAATAAAAATTAAAAATAAATTTTTTATTAAGTTTTATTGCATAATTTTGTTAAATTTTTTTCAAATAATTTTATACTTTTTTAATTCTTTTATATTTTCTCTACACACCTCAATTAAATTATAAAATTAAAAATAATATAATTTAAGTTTATAATGCTTATAAATATTAATATATGTTTTAATTTGAGTTACCTAGTTTATACTTATTATTTATTAATTTTTCCAAAACAATTTATATCATAAAAGTCCATCAATAAAAAAATTATTAAATGCAACTCTAAAAAGTACCTTTATGGCGGCAACTCTCTTCGAAGATTGTTTAGTTATTAAAAACTTGATTCTTATGTTCCGTTACAAACTCTTTCACCTTTAATATATTTTGACAATTTTTAATTTTTGCATTGTAATCAATCTTTAAAATGCACTAAGCTATTAAAAATTCACAAAAATCTCCACAACAAACGAACTTGATAACATCACAATACAACTTTCCGACCTTCAAATTTAGTTCCAAAATCAGGATTCTTTCATGAAAAGCACTATAGCTGTGAAATTATTATACAGTTTTAAAGGGTAATTCATAATATTTGTCTACTATGTGTTGTGTATATTAATTATCTCATTTCATAGAGAATTTGTTCTACAAAATATAGCACATTAATATTATAACATATTTTAATGCGTTTAGAAATAGTTAACTGTGAATCAAGCTAAAATATTTTATCAAATTTTAAAATATCATGTATCATGATATTCTATTTAATATTAATAAGTGAAATGATAGAATTAACACGCGAAAACCATAAAAACTAAATCCTATTTTAATTAATTAACTAGTTAATTATGCTCATAAAATTTTATTAATATTTTTCTTAGAAATTCATAGTGAATTCTAAAGTTACCATCTCAATCGACACAAAACAAATATCGCTGTTAATATATTCCATTAGGCATAACCGGAAAGTGGTCGTTAACGGATAAAATCCGTCCATAAAAATAAAATATTAATAATTTAGTGACAGGAGTTAAACGAATGGCCGCTTATCGTATCTATTAAAACATTTTAACCTAATAACTATAAAATATGTGTTATGCAATCGTGTATAGTGATTCAATGGTACAGTTTTCTTTTTGATTGATATGATCTGTGTCTGAGACTCTTTTCAAATAGGCCTTACATCACGCTGTTTTCCTTCGTACGACCAAATATTAGTTGCGTATACAGAAAATTCACAGCGTACGAATGCACAACCTCAACGTTGGAAATTTCGTATACACGAGGCTAACAAAAGAATTTATTAACACTTCGTTGCAAACAGTAATATAATATTGACATCATTAAATGAATAGGAGGGCAACTGGCGGTCTTATCGCTTTCGAGCGATCTCTTCCAAGCAACCACTGTGGGAAAAGAAACTTAAATTAGATAAGGTAAGCAAGAAGTGCAAAAATACAGACATATAGTTATTAAGACAAAACTAATAGAACAAAACAAAGCAGTTAAAACATGCGTAAAAAGTGATCAAGACAATATTTAAAAAAAAAAAACATGAAAAAGAAGGTGCACATAAATCACGATAATTTTAGATCAGTTTAGTACGAAAGTTAGGGAACAATTCAAAAGGTTAATTTATAAACGCTTATTTATAGTTTAGCGTACTATAATCTGTGGTTTCTTAAGCCTGAGCCTATTTTTAGACTAGACAATAAAATATAATTAGAAGTTATAAGTGTATTATAATAGGCGATTTCCAGGTCGAATCGAAACGAATGAACAAATTATTCTCTATGCTATGTGGTGCATGCTGTAGCATAACTTTCGACAACACAGCGGTTAATATCCCAAAGACTGTTCGTATTTTCTATAGAAAGCTACTCTTTGTAGAATAAAAACTAATTAAGAACATACTAGAAGAAAAATAAAATTGAGTGTGGTCAGTTATTTAATTTTTGGAGTTTACGACACGATTCGCCTTATAAAATTGAAATCCTTTATTTATTTTATTAAAGTATGCACAAAGTGATAGGACTTTGGTTTTCTATACGTTATGATTGCTAATTTGCATAATGTTAAATCAAACTAGTTTTAATAAAAGTCGGTCATAGTAACATCTTCGAGTTTTGATAAATGAAAGATTCAAAAACGGGGTTACGCTTCATCGCATTAAAAATAAATAAAATCTAGTAACCAACGAGGTTGGTGCAAATCGCAATGTACAAAAAAGATAATAATTTGTTAATGTTTTTACACGGCGCATTGCATACGCCAACAAAAGTATGACATCGATCAGCACGAACAAAAAATCCATCGAAATTTAAACTATAAAAACAAATTATCTAAGAAATAATGATCGAGGAAGCGGTCACAGTCGACTGTCCATACCGATCATCAATAGATACACATAAAAAGCGAGGAAAAGCGAGTTTTAATTTTTAAATTTAATTTTTCGACAAAAACACGGGAAACGCTCTAATCGATTCCCGTCCATACTTCAATGACGAAGCATTTGATCGGAATTATATGGCGAGACAAAACGCGTTGACATTGTTTTCTATATTGTTAATGTAACCTTCGATTAAACATAAAAAGTAATAAAGTTGTTTTATTGTCTTAAATTTGTCATTATTATCAGAACGAGGAAGTTAATTCAATTCCAAGGTGACCAATAGCGAATTTTTGCGCACTAATTAAGTGCGATAGAACTAAACAGGTTTATAAATATATTTTTATTTTCTTACTTTTATAAATTAGACACGCTACGTATGATGTGTACAGCTTGTTCTCATAAAAAATGTATGTCAAACGAAAAGATGGGGCCACTCCACAAAATTTATTTCACATATCCACTTCATGACAAGAAAACTGTTACGGTTTGCAGCGGTCTGAGTGTAATATTAAAAATTCAACTCGTCTTATCCACTTGTGTGAGGGATTCCCGCATATTCGCCATTGGACACCATTTATATTTCCTTTGATACTTGTGATTTGCCCGCCAAGAGCATTTATTAATTATTCAAAAAAGGAATCTTTCGTGTTCTTTGTCAATTTATCTTGTGGTAATGATTGAGGGAGGTTTTTTAAGAATTATTTAGATACTTGTAACAGTGAAGAACAGCAGGTGAATGTCATCGTTCAGTGCATATTAGTAATGTCACTAGGCTTCAATTTTATACCCATGCAACACATGCATGTGTTTGATGACACATTCCTAGGTTTTTTTTAAAAATCTTATTTATTTTATAAGCCATAACACCTAGTATTAGTTAACAATAAAAAACATGCTTAAGATTAATTACTTTAACAATTTAACGGATTTTTATAATACTCATCTAAGGTTCAATGAGTCTATAATCAACTTATAAATCTTCACTAAATTCGGCAGTGAACCCAGAACTTACATATTTGATGAAGAATCAGAGAGAAAGTCAGTGGCATAGAGTTTCCTTGGAAATCAACTCCGTGGAACTTTTACGAGACGGTAGACACAAGTACTCACCCGTCTTAAGAATGAGTGACACTGGCTTACTGGTTACAAGTCCTCAATATTTTTTTAATTCATCACACTACAGTTCTTGGGTTAATATTCGATTTCGTTGACAGAACCTAATATAATACTTGTCAACATAACTAATGAAACTTCCTCGAGTAAAATAAATGTGACCTTTGTTGTATGAATATAATGGCGTTGACGAACCCGATATTTCCGTTTGATATTGTACCTGTTTATAATGCGTTTAGTACAATCGTTGACATAATTTAAAAATTTAAATGCTTTGGAGTTATTTAATTGAAAATGTTAAAAGTACTGGGTAAGTGTTCAGAAATATAGTTAAATTAAAGATTAAGTAACGAGTACTAATTAAAAGAGATGTAGGTGACTATTTAAAAGTTATCTGGTACTTTTAATGGTACAGTGAATAGGCTATCTCGCTGTTACAACTTAATTGCTAACATTGATGAGAATATTGACTAGTAACTTTGGGTATCACGCCTTTAATAAGGTTTAAGTTTCCATTTAGTTTTAGTTATTTTTTTTTGTTGCTTGTCTAATTTTTTCCTTGCTAATTTGAAATTTTCATGATCTAATATAATTGATGTATATATGTGTAAAATTTGTGATGTCATATTTTCTTGAATATTTAAAACATACTGTTGTTTTCGGACTTATAAATAAATAAATACAAAGAGATGACTGTTTAAAAGAAATGAGTCAAGGAATTGATACGCTCTTATCTTGAAGGATCCTAACTCGTTTTTGCTTCGGAAATACTTCAGTGGGCAGATGGTTCCCCATAGTGGTGGTGCAAGACAAAAAGTGCATTTCTTTCAGAAGCTTGCTGCTATGCATGCAGCTGAGATAAAATTGGTTAATCAGATAGGCATTATATACTCGTGCATGTTATGAAAAATCGTATTAATTTGGACTGCAATTGAAATTTTCATGTATAGTACGGTCTTTGTACGTATTTTGTACGATGATTAACCTACAGAGGGCTGAGTCGTAAACTGTAACTACGTTTACGAATTCAATTAAGGCATTTTATTACTCATACATAACGAAAACAATAGCGGAAGTGTATTTACTTAAAAAGTAGGTTTTAAGTCAGAAGAGTAGAAAGTAAAATTCAACATGAAACGTGAAAATAATTATAAAATTGTTTTGTTCGCATTCGGTTCGTGTTATTTTGTTTCTCGACACTTCAGACTTTTAACTTATTTAAAACATAAGTTTAAAATAGTAAATGTTACCCCTATTCGCCTAAGAACAACGCTTCAGTAAGGCTACGTTAGCGATTCGAATTTCAATAGTAAGTTTTCTACTTATTTCACATGCAAAAATGGATTTCATCTTTGGGCAAACGGAAGCTCAACTGACGATAAGTGATACCGCCGCCCATGGACACTCTCAATGTTAGAGGTCTCACGAGTGCGTTGCCGGCTTTTTAAGAATTGATAGGCTCTTTTCCTAAAGGACCCGAACTTGAGTTGGTTCGGAAATAGTTCAGTGGGCTAGTTCCACTTAGTGGTGGTGCCGGGTAAATACTGCCTTAAAAAGCACTCGACGTCCGTTGATGAAACTCAGCTGCAGGTATAAATCTGAACACTACCCGTGGTAAATGTGGTAGAAGACGCCGAGAGACCCCACATCTTCACGCAACAGGATCAAACCGCTCTGTAAGGGATTGTCGATGTCGTCGACGATTTGTATTAATAATATTCCTTTGTACCGGAGGTTAAATATAAGTGTTACCAATATATTTTCAGTTATATATCTTATAACTCAAGGTTTATTTGAATGTTTTACATCCTCAATTAAATGCTATTATAACCTTAGTCACATGAGTATCAATTGAAGTAATTACCGGTTATTAAAGAATTAATACAGTTCCCAAAACCATCAATTTGTCATTAATTTACAATCCAGTTATTATTTATACCCAGTTACGAAGTGGAACCAGCCCACTGAAGTATTTCCGAACCAACTCGACTTCGGGTCCTTCAAGAAAAGAGCCTACCAAATCTTAAAAAGCCGGCAACGCCTTCGCGACCGCCGGCATTGAGAGTGTCCATGGGCGGCGGTATCACATAATGTCAGATGAGCTTCCTGCCCGTTTGCCCCTGTCCTATTAAAAAATATATCTATGCCAATATCGAATGATAATTCAATAATCTTGTGCCCTTACCTAAAGATGAACAATTTCTATGTTTAAAAAGATATGTAAAAAGTAAATTGTTTATAAATTTATATGAGTTCTTATTATTTACTAATATTTGATTAATTACATTGCTATTCAATTGTGTTTGTAAGTGTATTTCAGAAAACTTAGTTGACCACAGTCTCCGGTTGTCATGCGCGATTGCACTCATTGTTCTAAGACACAGATAATTTCTGATCCAACAGTTAATTAATTACTGAGAATTATTACTTAAATCGCCACCGTAAAAGAGGTTTTAAACCAAATTGTATGAAAACAAAATTCTGAATATTACTTGGTCTACATAAATGAACTGCTAAATAATTATAATAAATGAACCTAAGCATTTAGTATATGAATATTATAGTTGGAAATCTTTATATACCTAGTAAGAAACAAGCTTCCTGTACACTTATATATATTATTCTTGCTTTCTTCTTATGTTTGCTTATCTTGCCGAAGCCGCGTACAAATTATTTGAAGAAGTCTATTAAGTATGAGGGTGTGCAATTATTTAATCACTTACCGTAAAATTCGTAATATTAGCGCGTTTAACCAATTCAAAAGAGCATTAAAGATACACATCTGAATGCGCCTAGTAGACTAAAATTGGGACTGCTGATGGCGACGTGTATCTCGTTCGTATATGCACATTAAGTATCTCATAGAAATAAAATACATTTTTTTTGTAATGAGAAATAAAGTTCTTTAAACATGTATAACATGTAGTGATTTTAATTTGGCTTTCATCAATAGGCAGAGTGATTTAGAAGTAAGGTTTATATGTAAACCAAGTTCTTAAATTAAATTCTTCTACACGAACAAAATAGCACATATATTAAATTAGTTTCTTATAGAAATAAAACAATTACAAGTAACATATCTTAAAAAAGTAACCTGTATGATATGTGTCTAGTCAGTGATTATTTGTACTCATGTCCACGCATGAAGTTATCGGTTATCATTCCCAGCGCATGCGTCAGATACCCCGCGTAATTGACTATTACTGTCCTTTTTCTTAATACGCGATTTTATCTCGAACAAAATAAAAACTGATCTTATCTCATATGAAATATTTATTAATAAAATTATTTTCGTTTATATTAGATCGTTATCTTTCCTCTTTAGAACTGATTAAATCTTTACAGCGACTCCTTACTTAAAAATTTCAATTTAACTTATTTATTTAAGGATGTGAAATTGAATTTCGTTGTTTTACGAGTTGCCATGATTTGTTTGTTTACCGAAATTGGAATTATTGGTACAAAACAGTTATACTTGAGTATGAAATAAGATAAATTAATACCACCCTCTCAGTGAAATTTCATCACATGTGAAGGTAAACAATGTTTTCGTTCCAGATCATTAAACAATTTGTTTGAAATATGTTACAGGAGTTTATATTCTGTATGGATGTTTGAGGGCTCATTTTCTTTTGATGTTGTGAAGTTTGGGATCAGACGGGTCGGCGCGTGCGCAGATCTGTTATTGACAAATCGAAGGACGCACACATGTCGGTTTTGACGGCTTCCGTTTCATAAACTTTAACGACGTGGTTGACCCAGCTTTGTTTACGTTACTTAGCTCACAACTGCACCATTCATAGCCCTTCTGGTTAACTATTAATTGCTTTCACTGTGTTTTAACAAAGCCGTTACACTGAACAATATTTATGTAAACTATTCCATTCAAAACTTTCGAAGCTTTCTCCTATCAAAATGTATTTAATCAACGCACCTCAGATTTCTGTCTCTGTTTCATGATCATGGTGTCGATCTAATAGGCAAGTAGGTGATCAGCCTCCTCACACACGCAGTTGATTTTTTGGGTGTAACGTTATTCTCCTTCACCGTTGGAGCAAAAGTTAAATGCAGAAATAAAGAAAGTCCATTGGTGCACAGCCGGGGATCGAATGTAGAGCCTCAGAGATGAGACTCGCACGCTAAAGTAACTAGGCCAACACTACTAATAGATAATAGCTATTAAAGTATAAATCGTGGTCATTACTACAGCGTTGCATTTCTTCTAATTATTTTAGTTAATAGTCAGTGACATCCCAAAACAGACCGCTTCCCAAACAGACCTAATCAGAGGATCAAATCTTGTAATATACGGCCAGCCGACGAGTGAGATCTGACACGAATTCCCTAAAAATAATATTTAAAATGGTAATGGGCCCTCGGATTCATAAATTGCTCCGCCATATGTCCCCATTGCACCTACTGTGTACATAAATATGTCAAGTATTGGGAAGACTATCATTTTGTCGCTCTTCATTATTGATACTTGAATCAACAGTGAATTAAACTAAAGATATAAATAAGGCTGTACTTGTATACTTTATATATATCCAATTACAAAATAATAATTTCGATTTAGTTAAATAAATTCTAATATGTGGGCTCTCTCTGCATCTTCTACCGCATTTACTATGGAGAGTGTTTCTTCCATTCCACCCGTATCACCTCGACGTACGTCGTTCTAGAACTAAGCATTTTTACACCACCAATATGTGGAACCAGCTGCCCACTGAAGTGTTTTCGAACCAACTCGACTTAGGGTCCTTCAAATGCTACCAATTTTTAAAAGGCCGGCAACGCACTTGCAAGCCTTCTGGCAATGTGAGTGTCCATGGTCCACGGTATCACGTAATATCAGGAGAGCTTTCTGTCTGTTTGCCCCCCCCATATAATAGGTGTTATCAGGTATATTGTAATATGATTCTATAAGAAGAAACAAACAAAAGTTTCTTATGACGTTTTATGTAATGGCAACACCCGTGGTTTTAGAATAAATAATGTTTCTATTGCTCTAAATGTGTATTTCATTCTATATTCTTCAGTGACTTATTAGTATTAAAATCGTTTAGTCACACTACAAAATGCACTTACAGTGAACGGTGGCACGAGTCAAATAGAATTTTTGACACCTACAATTTTGCGTTTCCGGAGATTTGTTTTGAGACGAAAATAGTTTACCTCATAACTGTCTAGTCTCTTGGGATATTCGAAATTCTTTAATACATTAGGCGTAATTTTACTTCATGAGCGTAAATAAGCTTGAAATGAGACCGGCTGGTTTTAACGATTTGTACTTTACATTTTCGACTTAATTATTTTTAATGCTTATAACAGACTTGTTACATAATTCTAAAAACACAGTTGTTCTAGCATAAGTTTGAAAATAGTCATGAAGACGACAAACTCATAGTGTTGCTTGTTTAGACTTAGAATATCAGTGGTGGTGAGTTTTACAAATATTTGAAACTAGTGGTATAGCTAAATAGCCTATCACTATATATTTGCGCAATCGGAAATATATAGCATTATTTTTGGTTTATTATTTCTTTATTTATATCATCACACCTTTTTCCCGAAGGGGTAGGCAGAGACCACGGACCTCCACTTACTACGGTACTAACATTCCTCTCTCGCTTCATCCACTTTCATGACATTCACCATGCATTATGTTGCCTAGTTTATACTACTAGTAAACCGATTCTTATTCATCCGTTCCACATAAGCATTCCCTTTAATTTTCCTTGTCATTACGTCCTCTTTTAAAGATCACTGCTCATTTTTATTATATTATTAAAAAGTAATATTTTAGTGTCCTTCGCAAAACTAGATTTTTTACGAAACTACGGAAATAATATATAATATATATAATTCCCATAAAGAAGAGTATAAATACAACGTTTCTTTGCAAACAAAATACTTATAGCCAACTTAATGATGACGTAATACATAATGAGAATCATTAAACCTCTGTCCGGTCACTTAGAAAGTATCTTTGAAGCAAAACGTTAAAAATGAAAATTATCGGACCGTGTGATTTGTGTAGTAAATGTAAAGACACATTTCGCGGACAGGTAACACTCAAAGTTCAGTGACCCAAAGGTCGTCGTCGATCGATAGACTCACGCGCCGCTCACAGGTGGCGAATAGAATTTAAAGCACATAAATACTAAACAAAATATTTTACATTTCGTGTGGAAAGATTTAAATTATTTTTACTATACATATTAATCATGATAGTGCAGTATTAGCCTAGTGACTTGAGCGTTCATCAACTCTGAGGTCGGATGTTCGTATCACGGCTATGAACCAATGGATATTCTGTCTATTTGCACATTATACACTCGTTCGTATGGTGAAAGAAAACATCACGATAAAAACATGCCTTAGAGTCAAGAATCGACTTGTACTAGACACGTAAGGCGGTCAGCCTACTTGCCTATCGAGAACAAAAAATTATCCAAATGCAAAAACCTTGTAACTTGTAGTTCCACTGGTTTTTTTACATATAAATAAGATCCCAGATATAATAGTCAAGTTTATGTTGAATTACGTTATCACATCACTTTTTTAACATTTCGAATTAATATATTCAGCCGTAGACAAACAAGGTAAAGATGAATTTATTTTCATACTAGCTGATCCGGCAAACGTCGTTTTGCCATGTACTCGTATATCATTTATAATAAAAAATAGGGGTTGATGGTAGAAGGGCAAAAACTTGAGGGTTGTATGTATTTTTTGAATGTCGTATCATAAAAAAATAGAAATAAAATTTTTTGTAAAAAAATGAAAAATAATTTGAGGGGTGTACCACCCTTAACATTTAGGGGGGTGAAAAATAGATGTTTGCCGATTCTCATAGACTACCCGATATGCTTACAAAATTTAAGAGGAATCGGTCAAGCCGTTTCGGAGGAGTATGCAACAAAACGAACGAGAATTGTATATATTACTAGTGGACCCCACGACGTTGTCCTGCATGATATTTAAAGCGATTAGGATATTAAGCAAAGTATGAAAGTACCGACTGCAGTCCATCTGCCGGGCTGATTTGTGAATCTAAACCATTCCCAGATCCCTGAACACACAAAAAATTTCATAAAACGGTCCAGTCTATAAGTTTCATATGACACAGGAAATATTATAAATTAAGACATTTTCAAACTATAAAAACTTGTAAGTTTTTATTTAAAACGCAAAAATATATTGTGTAATTTATAAGTAGAATCTGTGTCAGTCATCCTATTAATTGATAAAACAGATATTCGAAATTCCTGTATTCTTTAAGAAATCTAATTTGATCTTTAAGAAATAATTAAAACACATTACTATGACTATTAATATTTGACAGCTTGAGAAAAGTTCCGAAGTCCGAATTATGACCAAAGAAAACAATAAATTCCAATGACAGAGCGCCCCTTGGGCACCCTCGGAAGCTCGCTATTTCAACTATAAATAAATGCATAGATGGATTGATAAATATAAATATTAGGGGCGAAATGAAGAAAAACAATGTTTATGAAACTGGTGTCGTTCGCTTCATAATAGTGAGTTACGACTTCCGACGCCTGCCAACATATGGTTCTATGAGAAATGGCAATTTTTTCGTCGTCTTCACATAAACTGCGATTGTTATCTCAAGATCAGAATGCTATTTACGACGCACCGAGACAAAAATAACAAAGCTGGTTTAGATACAAACGATTGTACTCGGTACAAATCAGTGACGGTAATGTGTTAATACGAATATAGTTTAATAATTGCTGTGAGACAGTGAGAAGGGATCGTCTGTCACGCGGGTCCATCACAAATAAATTTTCTGAATATAATAAGATCAAGAGAGCCGGGCATGCGTGTAGCATCGCGACAGACGAGACGTTAGTCACAACGTGCTATACTTAGACGATTGCATTGTCTTCTGAAATATCTATTAATGATTATTGACAAGGGATCGGACGCAAATTCTTCTCGCGATAGGTGCGTCGAACTGCTATTAATATATTGCAGTGCAGTGCGTCGGGCGTAGTGGCTATGTGACAAATGATAGTTAATCACATTGCACTTACAAGCATTGACAGAAAACATGTCCCTGCAACGGATCACGGAGAGGAGAGTTATTTTGATTTGTCATAAATTACAATCACTTTGCAATAAGTACATGTCCAATGTTTTGTTTTATTGACAGTGTAATGAGTTTATCGCTTGTGGCTGCAAAGAACGGATCTTAATAATCGTTTTACTGCTCGGCGTGCCAATAAAACAAAAATATGCACATGAAGCGACAAAATGTGTCCTAGACATATATAGCAATACAGAAGTAAAATCGTGATTTCGATCTTAATGTGAAAATTCAACACGCCGCTTCATTAAATGTCCTAACAAATAAACGGACCCACGTCAAAATTGCAAACTGAAAGTACAAATTGATACAATTCGACAATTGATTACAATATGCACACAGAGAGTATCGCGTCCACAAACACAGGCGAGCAGTCCGCCATCGATTCATATCGAGCGACTGCAGCTTTTCATTTTGTATGTTAAATTAAATTTCCATGAAACAAGATTGAATTTTTCGCAATCAGCACGAGCGAGACCGAAATGAAGTTATGTAATTGTTTTCTACGAATCTATAGTTACAAGGAATTAATTGCGCTCTTTCATCTGCTTGCAATTAGCAAAACGAAATGTACGGTAATGATTAATGAAAACATACAGTACAATGTTATAATGAACGAGTACCTACTCAAAGTATAAAGGATTTGTTTGTTGACATTGTAGGTATACCTATATTAATTTTTTCTACTAACCTTTTTAATTTAAGAAATTCAAGTACGCTTACAGTTTTATAATTTAGGGTCTGTTTCACGATGTAAGGATAAGTTCTACATAAGTTCCAAATTAGCTATTTATTACTTATTAGTAGGATAAACACTATTGTTGCGTTTCACGACTGTCAGATAGCGCTATTCGTCACATAAAGTCATAAGTCCATCATAAGTTATGAGTACGATGTAGTGTCAAATAGCACAAATCATCTTCCAAATAATTTATGTGTTGCATAGCTATTTGGTACTTTATCCATACATTGTGAAACAGACCCTTAATGTCATAAATTCGTCGTCAACGCACGCTATGACGTATACCAAGTCTCGGTTTAGTTCTCGGTGAAACATTATTTTTGCTACTTATTTAAAAATCTGCCACATGCCCAATCAGGGCCTGATTAACCCTTAGGCTAATTAGGCTGCAGCCTAGGGCGCGACGATCTAGAGGGGCGCGGGCGCGCTAAAATCGTGTCTTCGCTAGTATAGTCCCCTGCATATTCCAACTAGACCGAGACAAAACACTAAATAAACTGTCAACTGGAAAAAATTCAAAGTAAAGAGACCTGTCTTAAAGTGCACTTTAAGACAGTTAGTAAGTAGACTTTAAGTCAGCTAAAAAATGGTTTCAAAGTGTGCAAATTAAAGGACAGCGTTAGTTTCGCTTGCAGACGACTAAACGTATAGATAGCCATGTTAAAATTTTCACACTAAAAACAAAGTCAAAACTACTTTTAGACGGACCGGAAACATCTGTCACCTGGCGGGGCGCATCCTGACAAATAGCCTAGAGCGGTCAGAACTCTTGATCAGTATCTGTGCCAATTGTGTTTGGACTCCTGTCTTCTACACAAATACGTTGTTAGCCGTGAGTTCATAATGTTGCATTACTAATAACTTATTTAAATATTGCAACACAACACCACCAAAGTCAACCCAAAGTGTTGACATCATAATATGCACAGAAGACTTTAACAGCCGCCTGCGATAGGAGGCAATAGGTACGAACTACGAACGCCACCACAGCAGGCACGGCGGAGCTGCCTGCGACAGTTACGTAGTATCGGCTTAGCTAATTTACAATTTAATTATCAGCTGGATGATGCATCGTTAGCGCGCGCCAAACCGAGTTTATGCGACTAATCAATTGTTTGACGCGGCCGCTGCAATCACTCGCCGCACGATACTTGTCCACTGCGACCGACCCACCTGTGCATTTTACTAATCAAACTGAAAATTTCAACGTAATTTTAGCCTTTCAGAGGTGGTTTAATGAAACAGCCATGGAAATATAACGTAACGTAGCTGGCACTAAGTCGAAGGTGAAGAGGATCAGAGATTATTATTATTTATAACTGTTGTAGTAGCATAAAAGTAAACTAATAAATTAAATTTGAAGTATATGCCAAACAAAGAATAAAATTTTATTCTCTTACAAATGCAACTTTTTACATTTTTAGGTACATAATGTATAAGTAAAGCTTAAAATTACTCGTATGTATCAAAAGCAATGCATGTTTAATCGTATACATATTTAATAAATTGCAAAACATAATTAATTAAATATAGCTGAGATTCCATCAGACATGATCGGTCGCTATGGATTTATGCGCTAAATATTCGACAGGTGCCAAGTGTGTCGATCGCAGAGTTCGATGACTAACAATGTCCCAAATTATATTGCAAATGTCAAATAATTTGAGCATTCTGCTATGCTCCGGTCGCATCTACAATCCACGCTTGGCTGCACTTCGTATGTTAATAGTCTTTTAGGAATGTATATTAGATATCAAATCATTACTCGTAGTACAATCATGTCTTAAATAAAGAACTTTTATAAATATTCCCTTACCTTATACCGGTAATTTTAAGGCACATAAAAACACTTTAGAAATATAGTAACGAATGCTTTATCGGTTAAATAAGCGATTTCTTCCAATAAAAATAATGTTTAACCAAGTGTCTGTATAAATGTGTGTATAACTTGTACAACCAATATTGTAAAAGATTAAAGGATGCTACCTCTTTTCTTGCGGAATGGAGTGCTTTTATAATAAGGCGTGATATTCGAATTTTTACATAATATAGCTTAAATATTAGCAGCGTTTGCCTAGTGGCTTCAGCGTGCGATGCGACTCTCTTCCCTGAGATCGTAGGTTTGATTCTCGGCTGTGCGCCAATGGCTTTCTGTCTATGTGGGCATTTAACAGCCGCTCGAACGGTAAAGGAAAACATCGTGAGGAAATCGGCTTGCCTTAGACGCAAAAAGGCCTATGTCAGGCACGGCAGACTGATCAATTACTTGCCTATTAGATTGACAAATGATCATGAAATATATACACAAATCTAGGGCCCAGACCTAAGAAGGTTTAAGCGTTAGTTTTTTTATAACTAAATTAAGAAGCAATATTATAATTTAAAGTCTTTGCGAAAAGTTGATTTATTTTTAATTTCGACCATTCGCACGCTGTACACGATCATAAGTTAGCGCTGGAAACGTCGGCGAACGTTAAAACTACGGTGTAGTTTATATAACTTACGCTGGGTGACATTACAGCTACGGCCATAACGCTCATCCACAATTCGCTAATCCCACCTCGCTACCGTTACATAAGACAGCTGAGTTGAATATAAATGTAAAACACAATAAATTTCATGCCCCGTAGGAAATGAATATTCATCACGAAATCGCCATGCATATTCTCTTTTGCTACAGAATTTTGTGTTCCGTACAAACATTGGAAATGGTTAAGAAAGTAGACTCTATATGGGAGGTTAACAGTCTCATTTCGTTTGTTGAATTCAAAACTTTACAGAGGCGAGCGGCGCTTCAGCGGGCGCGCTCTCGTAAATTTCAACATATAGTAAAGTGATTTACGAATAATTGTTGTGTTGGCGTATAACTAGAGAAATCTTTCCGCTGTTTGCCGTCTGTTAATTTATATTATGAGGCTTAGGTAATTCGCGAGCCGCGAGTAATTGCTCTACAGAACAATAGCTTTTGTCATATGCTTATCTAGATATAACGTGTCTCAACCTTCAATATTATGTCGGCTGGAACCTATTGTTCCTACGTATTTTCCTCACATTCTACTAAGCCATTTCTATTGCACGATACTTTCACATCTAACACTGTAACAAAACAGACCCGCCTGTTTTATCGAGGTTTTGTTTTGTTAATTTTTTTTACTGTTATCAAATATGGTGGTTTCTGTAGATAAATATAGAGGATATTTATGCAATATGCATCTAAAACTAAGCTAAAAATAAGTTTTAAAATTACACATCTATATATAGAAATGATTATTAACTTTTCCTTGGTTTGTATATACTCCCAGCTGCCATCTTATTGTATTTTTAAAACTACTTTACATATAATACGTACTGGTTCATTCAGTATTAGTTTAGTGTGTAAATACACTGTTAAATGTGTGATATTATTATGATGCATAAATATTACCTATTTAACAAGATATAAGGCAATAATATCTACATATATTATAATGCTATTAAATGAACTTTTATCACTGCGATTCTGTTACGCGAGTTTCGTATCCACTTTCCTTGAAAGTTCGATAGCCAATACAACAATGAGGTGTTACCCTTTTTAATGGAAACATGTGTTAATCGTAACATGTGAATCGGCCTAAAACGAATTAGTTCTCGCACAATGCAATTTGAATGCACATTACACAACGGACGAGCTACGGGCGCTTTTTATTGCGGCATCGTGAGATCTTATCTTCAAACTGCCACTTCCAGCAGGCAAATTTCAGATTCTATCCGCCCCGCTTCCAATTCTACAACCTAACACCTTCAATATAAAGGTCAGTACCGCGTACACAAATCTCATCCGCAATTGTGTGCGTTGAAATACAAACGTCAAATACACGCATACATGCATACATGTTTAAAGAATTCAACATAAAATCAGCAATAAAATTGAAAACATTTTGTTACGTTTTAAATAAGTTTAGCGCTGCCGAGTCCTCTTCAAGGAACTTTGATCTCTGTTAACGTATGTAAATGTACAAAATCGTACGAGAACTTTAATTCTGAAATAAGTTCTGGATCGATAAGAAGCGTTAATTTTACGATCCAGTGACAATTTGCTAACTTCCGACAGATCGCCCTAGTTGAACCATTCCCGGCAATTACTGTAGGCGCGAATTATAATCTTCTCTACTTTTGTAACTTTGAACTTCAATTCGCTCATAATAAGCGACTTTGAAAAACTACTTTTTTCACTTTTGTTAAAAGTTTAGGAACTGTAAAGTAAATGCTCTTAAGATACCACACAATTCTAAACTAGTGTTTTTATTATTTTAGTCTAAGTACCTTTCCAACAAGACGACTTCCAATAAGAAAGATAAATTTATTTTAATTATATAAATTAGTAAAGTGATATGCAGGCGGGCTCTTTTGTAGTATATAAACAATACCGACCGTCTCCTCTATTCAAATTAATATTTATTTCGTTCTTAATGTACTGGAATGTACTGTGTGTACTGTCCATACGTTCTTCATTGAATTGTTGGTAATAAAAACTACCCGTCTTGCATATAAACTATATTACTTAGGATACTTAGGAAATTATTAGTAGCCCTAAGCTCTAATTGTTAAGCGTCTTTCAAACCCTGAGGTACGATCATTATATTACATTACAGGCGTTACATTAGTTATTTGTATATTCGCAACGCAATTAACAGTTGCGCGTATTGTGAATCAAGACATCGTAAGGTCAAGTTTAACACAAACAGAAACAAAATCAGGCATCTATTAATAAAAATAATCAATAAAACAGACATTCAACAAGGGCTTTTGGAACAGCGTACTATTGTTATTCTATATCCCACACTTCTAAACATTATCTAATTTTTTATTCTAAATACAAGATAAAATAAAAAGCGTACACCGTGACCAATATAATGGTTAGTTAGCGCTGAGTTTTAATTTGTTAATTACTGATTTCAGACACGCCTATTTGACCACGTTGGACGCAAAAACAAACATATTCATTTGCGATACGCTCGGGATATAATAAAGTTATTTAATTGTTATGAGAAACGCACGACAATGCCGTGTAACCGAAATGTTTTCTCAGAAAGTTGTGAATTTGTCAAAATTAAAATACAAAGGCTTCGCGGGTCTTGTAATTAATAAAAAGTGTTGCGAGAAAATAATTGGCCATTGTTGGGAACTTACCAATGGCCGTCGTGAGGTCGGTTTCATGCTATATTTATGCTAATAAGATCCACCCATTCTGTCTCCTAGCTTAATTTTTGTACAGATGCATAATTTTTTAATTTACTAAGTTCTATTTAAAGTACTGTTTTTAGTTGGGCTTAGGGCCAATAGCTTATATTGGAAAAATACCACTTCATAACAACGTGGTTATATCAAATAGTATTATTTCAATTTAATAGTGAAATTCGTTCTAAGACAAACGCTTGAGCATTTGATAAAGCTTTAAATAATATCACTATAGTTCTATCCTTCCGCATGACATTGAAATGTTCTTACACTCTGCATTTAGGGCATTACATATCAAGTCAAATCATTTATTTCAATTAGACCACCTAAAATGGCACCCTTGAACGTCAAATGAAATATAAAGAAGATTCTAGTTGCCCCTTCAAAAGGTAGTTTCGTGTGGAGAAGAAATTAGCAAGAAACTCCACACTTACTCTTTTAAAATAGGTTTACAATATTTTGTTTACAAAGTTACAGTAGTAGAATAATCTATACTAGAAGACAATGTACTCTTTTAGAATACAAACTATATTATCACTAAAAAGTAAAAAAATAGTATACAAATTCCAATACACATATTTACAATTAATATAGAAACCGTAGAATATTAAATGTGAGTTACGCAATTTAAAATTATTAATCTACCGTTGAGGGTAATTTAACGGACTCTGATAAACACTTATAAATTTCTAGGGAATTCACGTATATACATTGTTTATCTCGGCTGATACGTTTCTGTTTTATTTTCGATCTTTTGTGTGTCAATATGTTATTCATTCACTTAACACGTTTGACCTCAGCTGTCGGTACACACATATTTTAGTTGCGATATAAAACAGTGTTCCATTTACATAAATACAATAGCACTGTAATTTTGATAAATACTGAAGGAATGTCCGCGATAGCCAATAGGTGTATTATCCAGCAATGAGCTTTAATATTATAATCTATCTGAAAATTGGATAGTAGACAATTTTTCAAAAACAAGTGACTGTATTATCGAACAGAATTGCTGTTGCCAAGTTAATTTCAAGCCCCAATTAGGAGGTAACAATTATACCCTATACTAAAAGATCTTAATTTATTTTTCTCTATGTATAGATTTTAAAATATATCGCTTTTGTCAAGTATTTATATCTACTCATACAAAAAATATGTATGCGACCTCGGAAGCCTCATACGATTTCTTGCGACCCCCCTAGAGGCTTCAAAAAAATTTTTTATCTATTCCCAGAAACTGAAATGATTGAGTTTATAAATAATTGTTATACGATACAAATACTTACGAATGTAATCTATTATTTTAGTTGAGTCATTCTTAGCCAAACCGCTGTTCTACTAATATCACAAAACATCGCGACAGTTACACAGGGTATGAGTAATACGGTAATTCTGATCGTTATCGCCTCGCAAGTAGGTAAGGAACACTATCAGATGCGGGCGCGAACGAAATTTGGCAACGCTCCAACAAGGTGAATGCCACGAGCGCCACGCACGGGACACGCCACAACCCACTTTGCACATACGGAAACATTGTTTTTATGAGATATGATAGGTATTATAAACAGTTTTCATCCATTGAATAGATCAAAAAAAGCCCTTTTCGAGAGCGAATTATCAGGTAGAATTATAAAAGCTATGGGATAAATTGTACGTTTAATGTCTAGACAACATATTTCCCTATTCATGGTCACCGGTAAATAGTAATTTAATTACGAGTAGTCGAATGAAATTTATACAAGAAATCTCTACCAACAGACATGTACAGTTTCATAGTTTTAATATACCATTTAAAAACAACAGTGACTCCCTAATAATATAATATTTCGTCTTCATATACTGTTCTTGGCAATGTCTTTGTTAAAATCTCATTGATAACACGGAAATAATAATTCCATTATCAATTCAATTCTAATACGAATAAAATAAATTGACATGAGATTTAAAATAAATAATGATTTATATGTTTGTCTTATGAGAAACTTGGTGCCAAAAGTCAACACAATTTATTGTAATTCTTTAAATAATTTGAGCTTATTTTTTCTTTGTCTTACAAGGTCAAGCCATTAAAAGGTTTTTGATCGCATCTATTGTAATTTCAATTTGAAAAAAATTTATATCACATGTCACCTCGTTCAGAGCCAGTGCAATGCAAATTGATATAATGCAGGAAACGTCTGAGTGGGTCTCATAGCGGGCGCTACGCCGCATGAGTAGCATAAGTTCGTTTACATACGACAGTCTGCTGTATTTGCATCCCAAATGCTCGCTGCGACCGCTCGCCCGCCCAACTTATCTCTCTCCCAGGCAAAATATTACAGTTACTGCATCGCCACTTGCAATGTGCATATCTGAATGTCAATAAAGGATTAAAAAAACGACCACCGGAGGCGTTCCCGCTGAATCGAGACGTTTATACATTCCACCAATGGGCGAGGAGAACTCGGCATATTCATAACGATATTACCGCCGACGGTGCTCGCCGTCATCATAATTCATATATAATAACCCTTCTGAAACCGACGCGAATGGGCTGCGCAATACGGCGTCTCATTCGCTCCTTTAGAATTTTCTTAAGCGGAACAGAGACGATTACACACCTCACCCAGCATTTCATAATTCATAATTTTATATTTATGGACGCTAAAATTATACCTACATGAAAACTCCGTTTCATTGGCACGTATACCGTACTTTCTTGTTATTGTTAGTGTAAACTTTTGTTACACTTATAGACTGTCTATTATGAACAAGTACATTTATATTGTTTACTTGAAATAGAGAAACAGACCATGCTGGATAATGTAGAAACGATGACAGCTATTTCTAATTGGAATATGACGAAGCGCGTACGTGCGCTCGGCCAGTCTCATTCGTCAGTTTAAAAATAGAAGACGGCGTCTGCGCCATGACGACTCGCGCCATTAATTTATATGAAATAACTGTCTGCAGTCGGAAAAATTAGTTCGATAGAACGTTCTTCCAAATAATATTTATGTTACGTGAGGTGGTAGCGGCTCGTCAATTTTGTAGTTAACTACTTAATGCTCTTGCGTCAGGCTTTTGTATGAACATGAAATAAAAACTGGTTAATAATTTAGTATTATTATGAGTAATATGTATTGAAGCAGAGCAGTGTTGACCTATTGGCTTTAACGCGCGACTATCATCCCTGAGCTACTAGGTTCGATCCCCGGCTGTGCACCAATGGACTTTCTTTCTATGTGCGCAGTTAACTTTCGCTCGAACTGTGAAGGAAATCATCGTGAGGAAACCGGCTTGCCTTAGACCCAAGCAGTGGACGGCGTGTGTCAGGCACAGGAGGCTAATCACCTACTTGCCTTTGAGATTGACAAATGATTATGAAACAGATACAGAATCTGAGGCCCAGACCTAAAAAGGTTGTAGGGCCACTGATTTATTTAATTTAATATGAATGGAAAGTGTGAAGAAGAAATCAAGGTCAAATAAATACGGCAACAAAAATTAGCACTAAAGATTTTCGAACTCGTGAACACTGATATTACCCATCGAATATATTAGTTAATTCATTACAATCACCTTTAAAGCCGTCGCCAAAGTCCTCATTCGCGGTTCTTTTCAAATCAAATAAAGATCCGAAAATACTGTATACAGACGTTATGATTCTCGCAAAGTACGCAAAAGACAAGTGAGACATAAATTCGTTAGCGCTGGTGTAATCGTCACGAATATACCAACGATAATTCACAGCATTAAATTTTAAAGTTGACATCAGAAAGAACTTATATGGCCGTAATTCACCTTCATTTAAATGACTCCCTTACTCGGGAATGTGTCATATATTTCCAGGATTCATTTGAGCGAGGAAATTACTGAAATATCGCGTAGAGTTTGCATGTTTTTAAATTGAAGGACTCTTCATATAATAACCCGTAATGTATTGGAATGAAAAATATTAGACGTTAACTTTCAAAAAATCACGCAAAAATATCGGCGGGGTAATTTTATTATACGGCTTTTAGTTATCACATATTAGAAAATTCCTTTACGATATAGACCTATCATGCCCGTACAATGTAATATCTAAAACTTTTATTTTAAATAACTAAACAATTATTTTCTTAATATGTATTGACATGCATAAAGTTGCGCTACAACGGTTAGTAGTAGTTTACTCTTCTTACCTGTATTTGCTTCATTCTCATTAGTTATTTGGTGATCCGTCGATCTATTATTTAAAAGCTAATAATAAAAGCAAGTATAAAAGTGCTCAACCGAGGTCCGAACTCACAACGGCTCTTTAAATATTTTATTATTCATCAATAAGTAAGAGTAATACAAGTAAACCCGAATTTAAATCTCAAGATATTTAAACACATCGCCCTCGCTCTCCATAAATAAAATAAATACAAATATTCTCACGTAAACGAGTAACGAAAGCGTTCATTTACATTTGTGGATGTAATAAATGGGGCATCCTCTAAATACAAAATTAATTTACGTTCGAAATAGATAGGTATTTTAAATAAGAATAATTAAGACTTTATTTACTTGATAATACGTTGAAATTCATTGTACGGGTTAACAATTACAAATTTTCAATCTATTTCTAAAGTTTTGGTTCTAAGCGCGTGGTTTGACAAGTTACGTAAATTAACGAGTATTTAGTAATCTATATATTTATATTAATATATCTTTATGAAATATTATATTTATTTAAATGAAAAGTGATCACTGCTTAATACAAATATGGTGGTCCTGGATTCTATTCTCTCGAAATTGTAATAGAAGGTACAGTAAGGAACAGTCCTTGTGACTTGTATGTGAAGAAAAAATATTTACTGAACTAAAAAACTGAATATATAGACAAAACGGGTTAAATCACCTGCTTTATTCGTTCATATTCGACAAATTTACGATCCAGGTATAAAAGCAAATAATACCAAAAAAATATAATAAGAGCTTGACAATGCGCCCAGAAACACGTCATTGGCTCGCTCCATTGGTTGTGCGAACAAAGAAATATTCCTTCGTCTAAATTACTACTAAGCAATACCCTTTTATTATAATTAACGACCTTTCATACCGCCATTTTGAATATGACGCCATATTCAGTATCGAACAAAAGCCGCTGCGAACTTTATGCGATTGTGCGATGAATTCAATAATATCTTGAGTCTAAGTATGAACCTATTATTAAAGATAAATTTTAAAATTAAATTTTGTTCATTTTGTCTGATATTATTAATATACAATTATTGATTTAAAAATGCAAGCGGATATAACACTGAATTTATGAATCTTAAGGCTGATTTTTGATTGTAACAATAGTCGTAGTTATGTGTACAGTTTGTCTGAGATCATAGATGTATTCAAATGTAATAGAGAAAATATGCGGATAGATACAGAAAGATAAGCGTCAAGGCTCAGAAACAAGGCTGATATCTTTCTATGACTCAATATCCCGTCTGTCAAAATCCGATACATTTTTGATGAGAGTCAAACCTAGGGCTTCGTCTCGTTTCTATAATTGCAAACCACCTTATTTAATTTAAAGTAAGGTTAAAAAAATTTAATGTATTTTCTGAGTGGGCTGAATTATAAAAGCCTTTTAATAAAAAGTCATTAAGGGTATTCCAATCGACATCGCATACATTTTATAGTTTTACCAGACCTAATTAGTGATTCATAAAACTAAATATAAGATTCATAGCACTAATTATAACTACGTTAGTTTATTTAGATTATACTTATCTAGTTTATAACATATTTTAGTGGCTCATAAACAAACATAGCTCTATTTACAGCTCCCGCCGATCCCGACTCACATTGGACCATTGTGCCTGTTATAATTTTTATTAGGGGCAATCCGTCCGTCTTGATTTACTCCTTCCCGAACTGATGGATCTTTTATTTAATTTACGATTCTACCCTAGTGTTCTGAACGTAATAAAATGCTATAAAAACGAGCAAATAACGTCGCCATCATTGTTGATTTAATAAATACTTGATTATTTCAATCTTTTAAAAACCTATGAATTTATGAAAGAAAAATATAAGTAAGATATACAGAAATGTAAAAAGCATTTAATGTGCCAACTTTCATATTTTAAAATCATTGTTATTCCAACTACACATCCCACTATTTCTCGGCGACAGCGAATTGGCAAGAATACAGAAAATATTATCAAAATGACGCTTCAACTCATATCACTATTGCCTTGGCAAATGTCTTCATATCCTCAATAAGCTATAACTCCTTTGAACATAAATGTCAGCATTGTCCAATGAACTCTTTGATTTACACAGATCTCAAAAATGTAGAGTGAAATCCTCTTGTTATATGAGGCGTCCAAACGTTCCCACAGAATTCCCCCGACAATGCAAATAAATAATTATATAAAAATTTTAATTATTCCTGTGCAGGTACGTGATGACCGGGCGAACCCAACACGTTACTGTGCGTCTCATTTGCAAGTAACAGGACGGGTATTATAGACCCACGAAGGCAATAAGATAAAAAGGCGCTCAATAAGGCGCGCTCAGAAGCAAAAATGAAATAAATTGCCGGTGAATAAGAGTGCTGTGCAATTGAAGCGAACACGGTTGCTCATTAGACGGCACCGCTACCTCGTGCAGCTTGAGTATCACAAGTGCCGGCTACGACATATTGCCTAACAATAACTACCTTTTGACGCTACCGACATCCCTAAAGTGTTACTTTGCATTAAAAAAACAATTCTAAGAACACATGCAACCATTTATGGTATTTATTATTTAACAATACGTTTGTGTCAGCCCTTTGCAGAAAAGCTGTAAAATTGTTGGACATTAGCATAACAAAGATGGTGATTTGAGACGACAAAGGCAGCAGGGATGTTGAGCATATCACTTTCACTTATTATTAGAAACTAGTTATCTGGTTGTATGTCGATATGGTAATTGTTTAAAACCGCAGGCCTTCTGGAGACAAAGACTCGGGAGTCAGTGAGGCGTCGGAGTCGACGAGGCAAAAAATCTATGCAAAAACGACGCAAAAATATTTGCTTCCTATTAATAAAAGTGAATTTGCTGTATAGCAATTAAATGTGCAACCTTGTCTCAACTACAATGACAATGACAGCAATTTCACAACAAAACAATCAATTTTATATTTTATGTAAAATTACCTATTTTTTTTATATGGTCGCTATATATACTACTAGTACTTTTTACGCGCAGGTAACTAGAGCAGACGTACACTAGACGTTAGTCAACGTTAAATATCTACATGCCCCATTTAAATGCACTCAGGCGCATCTCGGCGGCACTTTCGTCTAGAAATAGTACGATGTCATATCAAATAACTGACGCGTGCGTAGTAGCACCCCAACATTATGGTTTTTAAACTCAAAATGACTTTGATGTTCGTAATCTTAGGGATACATTAAATAGACCGTTTTTCATAATTAACGATTTTATTAAAGCAATCAACGTATACTCCAATAAAAAACAAAGACGTTATCTTTTTATGATGCTTTACAATCAATCGATCATAAATCTAAATTCAAAAGTGTCATTTTTTGTTTTAACTAATAAATTTTTTATCAGTCGTGACTAATTGGTACAGCTTCAACAGAACGCTACGGGGCGCACGAGGATGTCATTTGGTATTGCAAATATAATAATAAAGTTTTATTACTCCGTTTTCAAAGGGTTTGTTTCAAAATGTAAAGGGTAGTGAAACCTGACGGATCATAAGTCAAAATGAATCTTTTGTCTAGTTGCGTATCGCCATAAATCTCCTAAAGAGAAATACTTGGTGAATGGAGTCGTGGTCTCAATGCCAAAATTACACAAATATAGATTTTAGCCATTTGTGCACGTACCATTGTGGGTGGTAAAAAGATATTTTCGCAAATATTTTCTGAGAAAAGAAAGCGTTATAGAAATGTGTAACTGTTTGTCACCTGCTTTTGAATTATGACTGTTTACAACTCATAGAAATATTTTAACGATAGTTTAATACCCTGTAGTTCCGATATTTTATAAACAAAAAAAATGCTTCCGGTAGATTATTATAAAACTATTTATCAAATTAAAAAACAACCTTATGGGGTTTAAAGTAATGGTAAACTATAAGAAACAAAAATTATCGTATTATAATTTGCTGGGATATTTTATAAACTGTTAAATTACACATTATAAGTAGTATTAAAAAGTACGAGTATATTAAAAAGCATTGGTGTTTCATGAAAAGTGATACAGCTTGTAGTGTTGTGTTGATGGAAGAGTGATGGAGCGGGTCAAAAGCAGGGTCAGCGGCGCCATGCGTCATCGCTAACGACGACAAATGACGTGACGTGACGTGCCTCGGAATATCCGCAGCCGCGTCACAACAACACAGATTATAAACGACATCTAAAACGACAACAGATAATAATTTGAATTTGGAAAGCTGCGCATATTATAAAAGTTCAAATAAAAAAAAATAAGGAAAGTTTCAAAGATTATTGGCGAGTTATAGAGTTTTTAAGATAATGCATGAAATTATTTTTGATAAAATCAGGAATTTACTCGCAATAATTGTAGCATGCTTAACTAATTATAGTTAAGCATTTAATTGTTACTACTTTAAAAAAATACTATTATGAATTTTCTGTGTCCAAAAATGTCTTTTGAAATTTCAGAACATCATATAAATATGTAAGGAAGTAAAAAAAACTCTAAAGAATGGATCGATGACAGGTGCGCAAGAGTAAATGAAAATCATTTTTTACTGAACAAAAGGAAAGTGTCAATCTTCGCCACTATTCATCATGATATTTTGTTTCCTCTCACTCTTGACATGCATATAAAGTTCCATCCGTTCATAATACTATTTCAATATTTTTTATTACAAAATAATCGCTCCATAATATTATTATTGTAGCAATGTCCAGCTAAACCGGCAATTATCAATTCATTCACAAATCCCATACAAGCGATATTCAACACTGTCCTTTATTAAAAATGTTATTTTAATTTCCCATATTCATATACATCTCTAAAATTTAAGCAAGATAATCTATTACACAAATAGTAAAACATAATTCCCACAGAGATTTAGCACCGCTACGGAGTCGAAGCCGGCTGCACGCGACACAAAAATAGCTCACATTTGTCGAAAAATAAAATGTTTCCCCAAATAGACAGAAATATACAAAAATTTGAGGCAATGAGCGAGGGGCGAGCGTGCTGGCGTGCCGTAATCTGCGCCCCTAATTAAAACGTTAAAAACCAACTGTTTCTTAAAAACGTCAATTTCGAAGAGAAATGTAGCGTCTAAGGTAACATTTCTAACCTTAAATTAGACTATAAACTATGTGTGGTTATTTAGAATTTGTATGTAGTATTGAATAGCATAACATTGAAAGGCAGTACGTTTAAGTAAGTACACGTTATGTTCCTATTACGTTGGTGTATCTTTCAAACCTAGACAGCTAACACACTGATAAATCCAGCTGTAAAGCGATATGCAGATCAGCATCGACATTCATTACCTAATTAAAATCGCAAACCCCTTCCGCCCGCTACATTTCTCCAACGCGCTGCCAATAAATTTCATCCGCCAGTCGCCCCATAACGATAACCAGTTCCTCGGGAACTATCGTTCAATCTACCGTCGATGCCGTATGTTGATCCGGCCGTGTACTTTGTGCAGACGAGCCTGTCAATTCCTATGTATTATTTAGTGCCAATGGTTCAGCCCGGTATAGCGCCACAAGTCACATTTGTGTGCCCGAGGCCATTGCGCACATTCACATCGTTGCATTCGCGAATGTCTCGGGCTACGTCAGCCCAGAGATAACGAGCTCACATATTCATAAAGAATTATCCAACGACAGCCTCTTCTTTCCCCCCACTTCGACCCCCTAGTCGTATAGCTCTCATTCACACTCCGAGCGATCTCGATCTATCTGCTCCCTTCTAAGAACCAAATACTATAGATCCTCAAGCCATAACGACGGAATTGGATTATCGACTTTAATTTATTCTGTAGAAGAAATATTTCATTTTTCATTCCATTTGCTCATGAAACCCTTTATGTTCTGGTAACTGAATCGAATAAAATTGAAATGATCATTGTTGTATAAAAGGTTACGATCGGTTTTAATTCTTATGCTTATGATACAAAGGATCGTTTATTCGTGGATCAATAGGGAAACGAGTGCGCCATATGAAATAATAAGTTCCAGCCCTCGTCGAGACGGCATCTTTATGGGTGACACATTTGATTCTAAAACTTGTTGTGCTTCATTCTATAGATTATAACGAGAAATTGTTATCATTAAATGAATATATTTACTGGTTTCAGTTGTAAGAGTGTGCGCGATAGGGCCGGCGGTGGCCGCTCGCCTATCTCTGCCTACATGAATGCTCGCTCCCCAGAGATACCGCGCAAATCTTTTCGACCTTCACCAACGCGGTCGCTTCATTTTGCACTACAACATTTTCTCGATCGAAGGTCAAGGCGGGCCTTTGTTGACATAATACTTAAAGTAAAACGGATAATAAAACCAAATGACGCTTGGGTCACGTCGCTATGCTTAATTAGCGATATTAATCAACGGGAGGCGTTATCTTTGAACATTCGTATAATATTTTGTGGAAAAAGCAACGATTAATAAAAAGTAAAACCGACGACGTGTCGAAGACAAAAAGAGAAGCGCGAGTTGCGTTGAAATAAAATTTTATATAGTGATCGTTAACGCGACCCGTGTCCAATATTAAATGGACAGCGGCTAAGAGGTAAAAATTAAAGACAAACATAAATATTATAGAAGAAAAAACATCCGACGCTTTCACACACAATCCCGATTGATGATTGGAATGAAACCTGATATTATTTTAAACTGAATCGTAGGCGTTTCATTGTCATATAGTTTAAAACTTGGGCCCTTTTTGTCTAGTATATGAATGAAAACCACAACCCGTCACTGAGCAGGTTCTTAGATCATTTGATTAAAGATAAAAGATATGTGAATGACCCAAGTTTAAGTATTTTCATCGTTTTTATTACTTTTTATTTTATAGCATAAAATGCGTCTAATTAAAGGACGCGTAGGTGTCGAGTATAATATAATATTTCTTACAATACATTTCAGTATTATTACCTCTTAAATTACAATAAAAATACAATTAACATAACTTAATGTGTACCCAGTACACGAACAAGCTTTATCCAATTAACTCTCATTATGTAGTTATCTCTTGTGCTACTAAATTATGCATAATTAGTTAAGCCAGGTAACAAAATTAGCCATAATACATGATTGGCATACTTTTCAATAAAAAAATTAATATCAGTTATAACAATAATTGTCACTAACTATATGTTGGGTTGATAGTCACGTATACGATAACAGAAAAGAGGGAAATGTTCTGTTTCGTGTGTTCCATTTTCAAATGATCGATATTTTACAATATTTTCAGTTGCATCGAGTAACCCTAGCCGCGACGGAAAAGAATAAATTAAGTGTTAAATTATGAGACGGTCGATCTAACAACATGAATGAAACCCCCCTCCCCGCAGCCTTCCCAGGTGCCCTGACCGCGTGTGGCCTTACCATTGCCGTCACAGGGCCGGCATAACACACAAATTCTGGTTATGTATATACGCGGTGACTTGGAGATTTTAAAATTAGAACAAAAATTATGCGAAAACAAAAACAGGTGGGTCGATTCCGATCAAAGGTATACTTTAAGATTGTTTTTGATAATTTTAATAAAATTTATACAAGGAAAAATTCACCAGCATTAATTTTTACAACAATATTTTTATCGCAATCGAAACGTATAAAGCATTTACCTTAAACTTTATAAATCGTTCATAAAAATGTCAGGTGAAAGTTCAACACTTTGTTGTGAAATTAGTAATTATTTTTGTGTGTACTTACAATCTTGTAGGACATAAATTTGTATAAATATTAATCGCGTACTTACATATTGTAATTAAAGTGTATTTCAATTACAAAATATTTATATCCATATCTACATACATCTCCATATTTGCAATAAAAGTTAGTAATCAAAAATGACAAGCATAATGTCATTTTAAGGATTCAGCATACTTTTTGATAAAGGTCAAAGCCATAATTGCGTCATCAATAAAATATTAATTGTTGAATTCGGCTCTGGCAAAAGGTGAGATGAGGCGTTATCAGCACCGGTAATCTGAACCCAAAATATTACGATTCAAAACTTGGTCAAGACCTTATATCCCGAATATAGTAACTTTGGGTACCATTAAAGGAAAAAGTGGCCATTTATAACTCCAACTTGAGATACTTTATTTGTTTAGTCATAATAAACGAACGTCAATTAAGCCGAGCTGGAAATTAATGCGTTATGTTCGTTTTTATATCGAATGAGGTATTATAATCTAAAGAATTTCGGAGCGAGGTAAGTGCTTTGAATATCCTGTCGTTATAAACAGATGAACGTGGACATAGTT
Source organism: Pieris macdunnoughi (assembly GCA_905332375.1). Classification (NCBI taxonomy): domain Eukaryota; kingdom Metazoa; phylum Arthropoda; class Insecta; order Lepidoptera; family Pieridae; genus Pieris; species Pieris macdunnoughi. The sequence continues at coordinate 7,173,135 of CAJOBZ010000002.1, forward strand.
TTAATGATACGGGACGTGTATTAGGGGTATAATTAATAAAGCCTTATTATAAAATCATGATCACGATTATTAGGAATCTTAAAGTAGAGCAAATCGAAGCGCTCAATCTTTCTATTTGCGTGATTAATACTTGATTTTACAGCAAAACTACCGTACTAAGATAAGGATGTAGACCCTTATACTGAGGTATAGAACGCAATGACGAATGCATAGAAAGCAGATTTATAAATAAAAAAAAGTGCGTGCGTACTAAGTACACATGTCAGAAGTGAAACTTCTTTGTAAATTAATTATTGAGTAATTAAGCGGTCCATATTATTTAATTTTGCCAGTCTTTCTATATTAATGAATGATACTAAGACTAATTAAAAACCAGAACTAAAATTAATTGTTTTTATGTATATAGAAATACCACCACATATATGGTAACAATTACCAAATAATATAACAAATTCATTATTATCATAATTGCTAACTTATGTCCACAAGCAAAAAAGGTCTTGGTTCTGTGCTTTTATAAAAATACAAAACCAACAAAAAAAATGGTAATTTAGTAACTTAACAAAATAATAATGATATTGATATGTATTAAAATTTAAATACACTATCGGTTTTCAAGTCTCAATCGCTCTCTCCCTTTTCTTCGACAAAAACGCTAAAAAATTTACCCTCATGCACCTAAAGAAGTTTCACTTCAAAAATCTTAGAAAAAATGCAAAAAATCTTTGGCCAAGGCCCATAAAGGCGTGAATTGTCGTTATTTTAAATTAAAGTCGCTATTAGCAAGCTCCATTCACAAAGGTATATCCGAAACTGTTAATACTTGGTTATCGTTTTTCATGAGCTCATGAAATCACCTCTATTTAGCTCCCTTCAAATAAATAAATAAACATTGTGGTAACTTTATAATTAAATGTCATAGAGACTAGAATATATTTAAAAATAAGTTTGCAACATGACGGGCAGTTAAAAATTTCACCTGTATAGGTACGTGTCGGGTATTCTTTATTAAATGTCTTTTTCTTAATAAAAATATCCGCTCGCTATGTGTCGCAATTTAATTGAGATCTTATATTAATTAGGTGCTGTGAAGCACGGAGTCGAATGTGCCCGCCGCACGCAGCCTCTGCACGCAACTCACATACATATTGACTTGTATGAATTAATATGTCACAAGCCGCATTTAAAACAATTATTATAATTACATTATAATATTATGTTGTATTACGTATAATTATTTCGAGAATACTGAAAAAATAAGGACGCTACTACATACTTAACTCGACTCAATGGTGCCATATTCGTCGTAAGAATATAAAGAGAGGTTCAAAACGGTGTCTAAATTATATAAAACAACTTTACCACTTTCAAGTCAATTACATTATAATATTGTATTACGAAAAGATATAAATTATATTATTCATTTCGCGAATAATAAAAATAACGATGCTACTACAGACTTGATTGAATTCAGTAGTATATGTATTTTTTCGTCGTAAGAATATAATAATAATAAAAGCCTTTCATTTCAGATACTGTATATTTAAATACATTTATATTTCTATCATATAATTAATTCTTAGATATCTGTGGGCCTCCTCGTTTGTGTTCGTTTAATATTAAAGATATTAAACGATGACAATTACAATACCCTGTGATTAACTTGTTTGTCAATGTTTCATCTTTCTACCATGTGTTTAATACTGGTTATAGTCTTTAAGCAATCTTTAGCATTACAGTATCTTAATGAAGATATCTCGGGTGGGAGTTAAATTGTAAAATTATGTTGGTCGGTGGCAGATTTATTATTATAGGTACGTATTGGAGTCTCGCGTGTGCGATGACGATCTTGCCGTCACGCGTGTTTACAACGTTATAGCAAGAAGCTAACAAGAATCTTTGACATGAGTGAGGCATGCGAGATTTTAATTACCATTGATTTCTGAAATAAACTGAGATAGTCTGAATATTACCTGTTAATAAGTCTGGGACATAGGTATATGAGTAAAATTGTATTAGAAAATATTTCTAATATTATGATTAATTTAAAGGGTACCTTAGCTTTTAGTTGTCTTTGTATCGGATTATAAATATTATTAATTTTGATGTCACTCAATGACAAACAACAATTAGAAAAACTATTTTAAGTTTGATGTTTAATAAACTTTTTCAACCATCCAAAATATTTTTCTAAATTGTTCAATCTAACATTGATATACTCTTTTAAGTGTGATAATAACGTCAACCAACCAATCCTGTTCAGTATTTGATCAAGTAATAGTCATACATCAAAAATACTTATATATTGGGTCTTCGTTCTACTGAAATATCACATTAGTGAACTTCTGCTGTAAAATTCTTCTCAGTCAACACTTATAAATCTTTATTCATATAAACCTAAGCGTTATTAAACAATTTTAATTAGACTACTCATTTATTTCTGTGTTCAAAAGATATATAATATACTAGCTGACCGGGCAAACGTCGTTTTGCCATGTATATCATTTATAATAAAAAAATTGGGGTTGATCGTAGAGGGGTGAAAGTTAGGGGTTGTATGCATTTTTTAATGCTGTATCATAAAAAATAAAACAGAAAAAAATATCCAAAAATAAAAAAAAATATTTAGGGGTGGACTACCCTTTACATTTAGGGGGATGAAAAATAGATGTTGTCCGATTCCCAGACATACCCAATATGCACACAAAATTTCATGAGAATCTGTCAAGCCGTTTCGGAGGAGTTTAACTACAAACACCGCGACACGAGAATTTTATATATTAGATATTATAAACCTTATTATTAAAACATACTAATTTAACTTTTAAACTTACAACGATGACCTAAAGACCGAACGAAGGAGCAATTTTAGAGGATTTAGCTCAGAGCTTTATTGCTTATGGTTTGCGCATCATAAGCCCACGTATCTATACACTCCAGGTTCTCGGCTCTTAAATGACCCATTAAAACCACCTTGGACGGTGCCCACACAATCTAACTCACACTATTAAGGATTTTATCTTAGCGCGACAGCGCCATACTTTTCTATAAAAAAATATTATGACAACACCTGGCCATATCATATTTTGGCCATACAATTTGTAAAGCCCCAAGGCATTGTTTTAATAAGGCTTAAATGCCGACTAAAAGAGAACACATACTCTTATTAACTACATACCACTAAAAATTTACCGTTAAAATTACAGTATTCTGTGAAATAATTAAATATAAAAAACCCAATATATCCTAACAATAATCGTCGTTTTAGCCCTAAGTTTACAGTAAGACCGGTTCCCAGCGTCCGACGCTTTCCCTCCATTCTCCACAGGGCAACTGTTCACCTAGTGGAAGGATGTCTAACGCTTCGCCAACTGGACCTCGGTATCTATTCCGCGACCTTTTTTAGTCCATCGGCCCCCTAACAATAATAACAATACAAAGATTTAGACTAAATAATTATTCATATTTATTATTAGTAAGCATATTGTGACCATCCGAGGTCGAATACTTTGACTAATTTCCGTTCGTTTAATTTATGTTTTTATTTTTATTTTTACTTATTTTATTTACTGTCGTCAGCTGGTATATTGTCTTGTTCTATTTATATAACAAAATTGTATGTAAAAAATAGATTTATCAAAAAACAAATTAAACAAATTCTAATTCTAGTCCTATTTAAAAAAAATTAAGTAAATGTTAAATTTTTTATTGCCTGCGTACTTGATGGATTAAATTTCATTACCGGATGCATAGTTACCAGACATGTATAAAAAAGCAGTAACTGTTAATTTAACAATACATTTTCCTTTCATAAAAATTAAAGGAGTAATGAAAATTTTATCAGCACCACTTAATCGAAGCAAATTATTTTGCTGGTAATGTTAATACGACGTGAATTGTTATTAACGCCGACGTTATTCACACATAAAAATAAATTGTACTACAATGCGATTCGTTTTAAATATAAAAAAAAATATATTTATGGTAGGAAATTACAACATCAATGAAAATTAGTAGGTTAATAATTAAAGCGGGATAATTGTAAATATTTACGAATCATCATACAACGGAAATAAAAAAGAAATCTAGCTATAGAATAACAAACTTTTTACTCTCACCACGTGGAAGACATTGGCTTGAAGCTAATATACATACACTCACAAAACAAATTAATAAGAGTATGTGGCCTATTCACACACAACCACCCCTAAACTCACACACCAACATACATACGCACTTATTATACATACGCATACACACAAACCTCCCAAAAATAAAAATTAACACGTAAGAAGAGCTAGATTTCCAAACACACGTATCCATTGATCACTCTCTGGGAATCCTCGACAACTAACCTGTAAACATTTGTTGTAACAAAGATATTTTTTTATACAGAATAAACACAGTACACAAACAAAGATGAGTATAAATAACGTAACGTTCTTCGGTTTAAGGAATCAAAGGCTACTATCATTGAAATCTCTAATATCCCATATAGCTTATTAGGAGAGTAACGCAGCAGCTATACAACATTAAACTGGCTTTTTTATGTAATAGGAGGCAAGGCAAGTGATACCGCCGCCCAAGGACGCTCACATTGCCAGCAGGCTAGCAAGTGCGTTGCCGGCCTTTTAAAAATTGGTACGCTCTATTCTTGAAGGACCCTATGTCGAATTGGTTTGGAAATACTTCAGTGGGCAACTGGTTCCACATAGTGGTGGTGCGCGAAAAAACTGCCTTGAGCAACGCTCAGCTGTAATCTATTCGCCCACAATCATTTTTAAATATATTTATTTATACTAAGGAAAAAGTAAGGAGCCTACAAAGGTAAGCTTTAGTCAAAGTTATGTTAGATTCTTGAACCTCATTTATGATTCAGCTACCGGCTAATCTACTACAGTGTGTGTGTAACTACAAAAGCACTTATATTCCATAGCTACATACGAATCTAATTCAATTTTACAAGACAATAACATACCTTATATAAAACATTTCCCAAACAACTCCCTCATATAAACGTCATTGTGCCATTATTTCTTATACTTAATTGTTGAATTATTTCCTTCCCATTGAAATGAAGTCCTCTTCAAAAATATTTTCTCAGATCCAATTATAAGCGTGAGTCGCCCTACACACCCTGGTTTTTGCTTGAGTGTGTATGAAAAGCCTACTTTAAGATGAATAAATTAAAAGCCTTTATATTTGTAATTACTCTCAGCGTATGAATAAGGTACTTCAATATTCGATTTTTAATTATAATTAATATTTAAACATGGAATTTTGATTTATTGGAAAGCGTTTTAAATTATTAAAATATTGTCAAAATATTAGGAGGAGAATTTAATTTAAAACAATATTTGCCTATGATTCAATTCAATTTCAAAAATTGTTTATTTTGTTTCACAAAAATTTATAGTGGTACATATCCAGTGTACATTATTTCCTGGAATGTAACAAACTAACAACTAGACACGTTTTAACAGCTATTTTGCTTTTTTAAAAACTTATAAAATTTATAAAACTAAAGTTATAATGTTTCGAAAGGTTAACAATTAATTATTAATTTTTTAACAATGAGGTAAACTACCTGGTAATTATGCAATCTTTAGATGAGATTTGCATTTTGACAAGAGTTGTCAAAATGCCTATGATTAAGTAATGGAATCTTTTCTCTGATATTTTAATATTTTTATTTGTGTATGAAATATACCTACCTTATGTTATAGGGATAATGAAGCATCTAAGGCGAAATTAATTTTTGACATCGGTTCATGTTTTTAGTCTCGTTACGAACTAACTCATACTCATTATATTATTATTGTTTATTTTTAAAATTGTAAACTGCAATCACCTAATGTGATACCCCGCATATTACAAAGTAGATGGAGAGCAGTGACAAACAAAAAACATAATAATATGGTTTAAATATAATATTATGTGTCACGAAACCAAAGCTTTATGAAACCTGATATTTTTGTCATATCTTGTTTTATTGCGGCTCAATAGTGAATTACTGCGTCCGCTGAGTTCAGAAAAGCCATTGAAGTAACCAGCGGGTTGAAAGTTTGACGGTTTTTATACATTCGATTGGTATACCTATTGATGGACTTTTTAATTAAAGCCAAAGTTTTATTTCAGAGTATCATACAAAGCATATCAGTATCGTCAACTTTTTTAGTTACAACCAGCTTGGGAAGTGGTTCTAGCTGCTACATGGAAAACCAAATACTACTTATTAAATGAGTTAATAATGTGTCTTGGCCTGATATTGCAACTGTTTCTACGATAATTTTTATGGCATTTAAGCAAGTAGGTGATTAGCCTTTTGTGTTATGGCCTTTTGTGATATGTGACATCGGTTTTTGGGTCCTGCCGGTTCCTTACGATGTTTGACTTAACGGTAGGTGCTTGTGCTAATTGCGCTCATTAAAAGACTATTCTGTAACTGTGTGACTATTAGACTATTAGTACACAGCTGTGTTTAAAAAACACGACTCCAGGGATGAGGGACGCTTAAGCCACTTAAAAATTAATATGAAAATTGGCAAAAAAACTAAAATAAAATCCCAATTCAATGGTTATAAGAATAAAGTTATATGATTGAATTTCCATCATGTTCTACATATGTTTAAAGTAATGTAACAAAAAAATTAAGATGGAATAGATACCAAAATAATAGGGTACATTAAAGATTATCTCAAAATAAAATGTCGTCGAAGGGACATATTAATCTGTTAGATTAATAGAAATTCAGTGAGCGTAATAATTTCAATTTTTGCACAAATCTAGTCCTATTTAAAGTATTGTGTTACATGATGTATTAAATAGCCGGTTGACAATGTCGTGCGGATATTAACCCACAAAAAATGTCCTCGATCGCACCGGGGATTTTCCGCTTCACGCAGTCGTGCACTCTTCGTGGCCCGGAGTCGGCAGTTGACAAAATATTACATTGTTCCTATTATCTACGCAGTATTTATTTAAAATCGCTATTTAAATGGATGATTCTAAGCTCATTCCACTGATACTGCCTTTGTCCACAATTTCTATACGTTGCATTACGAAAGTGCATTTCAACTAACATATTACATCATTATTACTTTCAATATGTCCTCTACAAACATGCACGGAAAAGTAATTGAAGAAATTGTAGGATAGCGTGCCATCAATTTATTACTTTACTATTATGGTCATCGAGCTATCGGAATCCATAAATTTGAATTCTCGTTGACAATCAATAAAGGTAATGAAGGCAATCATCGGGGAAACCAATAAAATAATAGAAATAAATTTGATATGACCGACATATGGCGGGGTTAATGCGTGGCGTACCCTGTTATTGCTGTCAAACATGCGACAAATAGCTTCTAGATCAATTCAATCCATTCGGCCGCTGATTACACAGTATTGGTTGATTTCAGGACAATAAGAAACGTCTAACATCAAGCGATGTTCACACCCCTTTCTGTTTTGATTCAACGATGACCGAAAAGTAAATTCCAGTATATTATTATTCCATTACTGTCGCCCCATTTTAAAATATGTCAAGGGATGACAAAAAGGGAAGATTGTGAATAAACCGCCAGCGAGCGGCGGGAAGGTCGCGACCCGAGAATATTAAATGTGTTTATATAAAATAATTTTCATGTTCGACAACAGAACACAATGCCGTATATTTTTTGCTCTGTCGATAAATTGGAGGGATTATCATTTAATGGAGGGCTCATGTTCATCGGGTTTGTCGCGATTCCCTATGACTGACATGATTTTATTATGCACGTGATCAACGTGCCAACTGGCGTTGTTCGAAGAATATTTTGTTAAAAGACCCGCAAATAAAACTCGTATTTCGGTAGCTGTCTACTTTATCAAAGGTATTTTATAGCTTTGAAATTCGTTATGCAACTTTTTTTTAGTATAATACTGAATGGTATACCGTAAGTTAATTAGTACGTAATTTACTTTATGTTACCGCTTGCCAATCGACCACTTAGAGCTACTGCACAGCGTTATTCCAGCGATATCTGGGCCTGCCAATATATATTAGATATAATAGTCAGGAGGTAACAGAAGTAGTTAGAAAAGTGTCTTTTATATACAAAAATTAATACAGAATGATTAAACAATATATTTAATTTTAAACAAATTTTTTATTGAAAATTGCTGGTATTTAATACGCTTTTATAGACACCTAATAAAGCGTATTAAATACCAGCATGGTGTCAATATTATATACGTTGCACAATTAATTGTGTAAGATTACACACAAACCTATTTCTCAAATAATTTAAAAAAAAATAAAAAAAACGACTTCTGCTGGCCTCAGATTTCTGTACATGTTTCTTAATAGGAGCTTTGTTTGCCTGGCAAAAACATTCGATGTGGTTATGAGTTCGATGTGTTATTTTTTTTTACTTCTAAGACATGTCAATTCCGCATTGTTTTTGTATAGTACCAGCAAATGCATGTGCAAAGTGCGTTGTCGGCCTTTACAGAATTGGTAGGCGTTGAAGCCCTTAGTGGATTTGGTTTGGAAATACCTCAGTGGGCTTTACGCAGTGGTGGTGCGCGACAAAAACTTAAATAACGCTCAGTTGTGGAAGAACGGACCTCGTGGTGATACGTATTATATAAATTGCACAGTATTTGTGATCCTAAATTTATTTTATTCTCATACAACCACAACAATTATTAATTCTTCTAACCACGATTTACAATTCACGACAAATTCCCTAATACCCCAATTTTATTACGCGATAAATACGTTTAATCTCTATTAAAAAACGTTAAGAAAAATCTATTGTAGATCTCTCCCCGTTTGTTTACACTAAATATTTAGCGATACAATAAAACTACATGACATCTGTACTACAAATATCTTTATTCATACCACTACCCCAATAGTTTCCAACGTCTGTTCACTGTCTATTTGAATATTATAATTTATCAAATCGTTATATTTGTGTAGGGGATGATTTAAGTTCGTTGTGACATTGCTGTGTAGAATACAGATGAATTTCAGTAAAAATGAGTAAAAGCCAAATCAAGGCTAAGCCCTGCTGTGCGCCCGTGGGGTTTTAATTAAAAAATTTAATTGGCGCCTGGTGATGGTGGTAATTTTAGATGGTGACTTCAGAGTTGGTGTGATCGAGGCGAGGAAATGATGCCAGCATTAAAGGTGACACAAGGATCAAACTTTTTAAATTTATTTAAGTTTTCTTTTTATGATTATTATTACTATGTAGGTTAAGAGTAGTGTCTCTCTTCAGTCAGTAGCTCATGTCTGAGTATCATGATCAGCAAGGAAACATCTGGAGCGGAGCACGTTTCTACCTCCCTGTCTCTGTCCAGTGCCTCTATAACAGTGTACAGTTTTGAGGACGATGAGCCTTCTACTCGATCGGTCCATCTGGTTGGTCTTTTGCCTTCTGTGCTACAAATCACGATCAGTTTTTCCAAGATCTCCTCGCCTCTGCGCATCGTATGGCCCAAAAAGTTATAAGATAATAGAACTTTTGATGATTTAAATGAAAAATAATGATTTTGGTTTTAGAAAACGTAGTTTTACTTTTGAGATAATTTTTATCATAGACATATATATTTATCTGTCAGGGTTGCCAGCATAAACTAAATATGTACTAGATTATATAGAATATATTATGAGTCGGTAAACTAGGGTTCAATTTTGCTATAATTTTTTTTAACTTTATAAAAGCGTGTCTAGATTTTATCTATGTAAAGCATTGACCATAGTTTAACAATGTATATTGATCTAATTTAATATACATTTTGGGTTATTTGTAATAACGTCGTTTACTACGCCTGCGTGAACTTCATGTATTTTGGTAGGATTTTTTGCGACAGTTTAGATAAAATCACAATAAATTACGGGAATAAATAGATAGAGGTTATTTTTGAGTATGCGTAACTGACTTCAAAAAAGAAGGAGAACAACGTGTAATTTTTTTGTAGGCTCCGTATACTAAGATACTTTTTGAGTCGTTTTGTTAAAAAGGAATTATAATGTAATACCTACCTCAGCCCTTATATTGCGTTCCATATGAGATTTAACAGGTAAAAATAAGAGTATTATTCTATCACAATGGGAAAAGAAAGCGATTTTCAATAAATAACTGTAATATTAAAGTCCTCCCTCGTATTGATATCAATAGTTCGACGACAACCCCTACGCCTACGGCGGTTTCAGGTTTCCTCAACATTTTGTATTGTGTTTACGAATTAAATTAAAAAGTCGTATCGTATGCAATACTACTTTTTACTGGCGTTCATAAGTGTACATTAAGGGCTACATTCTTATTTATATCTAGTCACATTTTGATCTTGGGCACTTCCATGTGTCGGACTTTATACAGAAATAGTTTGACAGTTCTAAAACCTAGGTTTAAGTTTGGTGTTCTAGAATACGGGGCTAAGTCATTCTGATAACATATATAAGATACTATTATTAATACCAAATTCAAACTCAAGTTAATAATTTTAAATTTAAACTCTAAAACATACTTATAAATTTTATTTTATATTATATATTTTTTAATATGATTCATAGTTTAAAAAAAACTTTTGAGCCCATAGGTGACTGCTATTAAATTATCAGGGTAAACTATAATCACGTGACCCCATGTCCCAAAGATACTCTTTATAAGAATACTCACTTCTATTCGGGACATCAATTAATTTTGTAATCCTGGAGCTCACGCTTTATTAGAGAATTATGAAGATTTATTTTTGTATTGAACCAAATGTTATCGAAACCTGACATCGCATAAAACGGTAAAACAGTCGTAACGTCGTAGGAAGGAAATCTCTATTAGTTTTCTTTACAACTCGTATTGACAATGCGACGTTCATCATCGTGACATAATGCACCGATGTCCCTACCTGCCTTTGTTTTATTTACGTAAGGGAATATATTTGTTTTAACAACGATATTACAAACTACGAACATTTTAAACAACAATATGAAACAAACTTTAACAACAAAACTTAAAAAACTCAAAAAAACTCAAAACTCAAAATGTCTTTATTCATTTAGGTAAACAATTACACTTATGAATTGTCAAGTTAAATTAATTGTAAATTTATATTTTCTACCAGTTCGCAAGTCAAGGGCGTAGAGCGGGTAAGAATAACTGGCAAGAAACTTTCCGCCACTCTTTTTAATCGCCAAGTATTGTCATACAAATTGTTTGAACTGGAGCAAATCAATCCCAAGGATTAGGATCATTTAAGTATTCCTCAACTTTATAAAAAGCTTTAATAAAAAAAATTAACCTTAATATAATATAAATAGCCCTTTTTAATTTTATTTTTTTATTTATTTTATTTATTTATCAACACTTCGTTGCAGAAACGTATTACAATTGACATAAATAAATGAAGAGAAGGACAACTGGCGGCCTTATCGCTTTCGAGCGATCTCTTCCAGACTTAATATACATACTTTAAAGCTAACCTACTAATATAATATTTAGGTCAATATTAACTAAGGCATTAGTAACCATATGAACTTACAGTCGTCTGCTTGACTAAATAAATTCATAAATAAATAAATAAATATTTAAAACAGAGCTACAAAAAGCATTGAAAAAAAATTTGATTAAAACTAAAACTATTAATGAATTCACCCGTATCTCTCTGAATGCTCTTAACTCAAAAACTACTGAACAAATATTAGTGCGGTTCCAAAATTAAACTTCACTGACTCAATTCAAGTACCTACCTATGCTACTGTAACCTGCTTCTATTACAACAAAAGTCTTATTTATTCAAAGATGGGCAAATCAGCCTACGGGACGGCCTTTTGTTGGTTGGCGTTACCGGACATAAATGTTTTATTCAGATTTTTTATTCAATGTTTTTTGTAGCTTCTTTTTAAATATTATAATAATTTATTTTTTGAAGCGGACAATCATAAGTCCATATAGTTATTAATGTGTTAGTTAATATTGTCCTAAATATTATATTAGTACATTAGCTTTAAAGTATATTAAATCATAAATTAAAAAGGAGTAGTCCATTGCAATGACCCTTTTTTTTAATACTCGTAGTTGCTTTGTAATAAATTCGTTTTTCATTTACATATTTTTAATATCACCATTGTTTTGTTTTTTTATAGAACAGGGGCAGACAGGAGGCTCACCTGATGTTAAGTGAACACAAGCACAAGTGCTGCAAGTGCGTTGCCGGCCTTTTAAGAATTGTTGGTGATATTAAAATTTGGATTGTGAAAAACGTTTTTTTTAATACATTGAAAGTAATCTTGTATATGTCTTGCTTGGTTAGATTATGAATAGACAAATATTTGGATTATCTCTACTCTTTAAATGATAAGGAATAAGTCCTGTTATTATTTTATGGAATGTTCAATAAATTCCGGAATACAAAAATGATGAGTTATAACGGAATTTCGAACAATTAAGACATAAATCATAGACTAGAGCAGCTTTGTGTTTGAAGGACGTTATGACTGGTTCGGGTCATATCCCCATACCCCAATGCCATTAGAAACGGTCACCAATTTATCATTAAGACTATTTTTACAATAATTGTTTGCTTTGTATTCCTGTGTCGAGCTGAATTATGCTCTACATATTATACTAACATAAACAGTCAAAGGGTAATACAGCTACATACAAGCTATAGTATGTAAAAAAGTATCTTTCGTGTTAGGAAAAAACCGCCAAAAAACAGTTTATACAAATAAATTAGCTGCTGTGGTCTCTGGCAGAATTACCAGCGCTGTGGAACAGTCTGCTCCTCAGCATAATGCTGAGCCAGGGCCAATTACAACCTCAGGACACACGCATTACACACTTAAAACGTACCTTTTTCTTACAAAGAAAAAAAATTATCTCTCATTCTTTTTTATTTTTTTGATATTTTTATTTTGTGTGTTTTGTTAGTAATAAATGTTATGTCTATGTCTAATAAAAATATTTTTTTTTACTATACATAAAATCATTATTTCTCGAAACTTCTTCGCACACACACTTGTCCAAATTTTGACCAAGGTCTTTAGACCAAAAGACACTGTAGAGCAACCTCCGAATAGTGCATCGAATGGTCAGCGGTCCACCCACGCACAAAAGAAGCGTGGGTGCAAAGATTATTCTCATTCAATTGAACTGCATTGTGCGCTGGCGCATGGCACTTTCAGCCACCTCTTAATTACCGCACAGCTGCTGACCCGCGTCCATCTGTATCATCACCTACACTTACTATCACAGGGTGAGTTTTAAACTAGGTCACATAGTAGTCAATATTAAAAAAGAAATTAATAATACTCATGATCCTTCAGATCCGAACAAATTTAATTGCCTATTAAATTTATTTATTCACTTGCACTATCCATACAGTACTAAGCCAATATGATAATGTTGAAAAAAATATAATATATAATAAAAACAATACATATATTACTTTTATATTCTGTAACTAGGAGACTAAGATTTATTGAGGTATACATATTAATTATTGTTTAGTAAGTACATTTAATTCTCATATATATATAATTAATGTCGTGAAAGTGGATGAAGCCAGAGAGGTGTGTCAGGATCGTAGGAAGTGGAAAGTCTCTACACCTTCGGGATAAAGTCGTGATAAAATAAAATTTCGAACACGTGACCTCAGATGCAGCATCGCCTCTAGATGTACAGCAAGAGGAACTTCTTCGTAGTCGTCTACTGAAGTGCGTCCTAGGCCCTAATAGATGTTGAGACCCATAATTGTCTTAATATTGTCAGACCAACGGGTAAAAGATCAACCCCGACTTCTATCATCACTCCTGGATGAGGCAGGTATGAAATATAAAGTTATCTTTTGGATTTTCGGTCAAAGGGTTGAGAATTTAGTTGCATTGTCTCATGTTTTATGTTCTGTGTCTGTATTTTTTTTTGTTAAATTATGAAGTGTGTATAGCTGTTACAGGATACAGCTACAGGAGCTGTTACAGAGGAATAACACACTGACAGTGGTGTGTCTGCATTTCCTTTTTTTATGTTTGTATTTTAATAATAAAATTAAATGACGTGAAAAGAAATGTAATCTTTATTTCATCAAAAAAACTTAGCCTATCTTCTATCTTTAGGTTTGATAGCAAACATAATAAATATATATTTTCTTTTCAATTATGCGAAATTAGAATTGAAAATGCTTTATATAATCACCCTGTGTAAATATATGGCTTATTATAAGGTGAGTGTCGAATGACAATAGTTTTGAGTGGCCAGACGTCCGGCAAATCTCATTTGTGGATTTATCATTAACCACCCTTAGCGAAGCCTATTAAGGGGTATAAATTTTATTTCCGATAATTGTCAATGGCTTGCGGATGTTTAGTTAATCTATAGAATTTAACAATGTCTCTATTGTTTGTGATATTAATAAAATATTACTTTATGTTTGACTGGTACACAGACTGGTAAGCTCTATGATATCAAACCCTTTTTGACATAAGCATACACTTAACGTTGAGTCTGGACGAATTTTGAGGCTAAGTCAATACTCTAACTTGAGCTGTGATTATGAATTATTATCTATATAGTAATGAAAATCTTTAGTTATAAATAATTAGTGCATAGGCTCCAGCTACCTTATGGCTATTCCGTATGCTCGTTTGCCCAAATTATATATAATACTGTATATTTTCTTTATTTATATTTCAATTATTTTAACATGAATTAATATTGAATATTTTTATATATATAATATACATTGAATTTATTTTAATAAAATTTATCTTTAATTATTTTTACAATACACTTATCTTCGACATCGCAATTGCATTGCGACATTGTTAAAGGTTCTATCTTCCCATAAAAAATCATACGCTTCCTACTGTGTTCAAGATAAAACGTCCTAAAAGTATTTCTTCTAAAATGACCAGTTATCTTTATTACGTCCCCATGCACTCGCAATAAATTACAACATCGACCCAATAGTATAAATTTTTAAAAAATCACATAAATAATCGAGGAAGCGATGCTATCTTGGCGTCTCTACGAACGGTTATAAACAAAGGCACTAATGACTGAATGAGACATCGACACCCATAATATTTACGCACAGGCCGTATTCCAAAATCGTACGACGGAATCTTGGGAACTGTACACTCCCCAATATCATAGTGGTTAATAACACAATAGAAGTATATCTCGTAAAACATCGAAAGAAATTCTGTGCATTTTTTAACTAATCTTTGGGAACTATAAAAGTAACAATAGATTGGCTAAAGAAGTCAATTTGACATTCCTTCAACCACATTAAAACATAAACATACACTTATAACACGTAAAACATCGAAAGAAATAGTTGTCTGTGCATTTTTGACTAATTTGGGAACTGTCAAAATTACAAAAGGCACGCGAATATTATCATGGTGATGAAATTGAGTAAAGGGCAATTTGACATTTCTTCAAGCTCAGTGAAATATCCAAGTATAACTCGTAAAACATCGAAAGAAATAGTTATCTGTGCATTTTTGACTAATCATTGGGAACTGTCAAAGTTACAATAGATTCGCGAATGTCGGATGTCTATTAAAATGTGTATTCTAATCTAACCTTTGTATGCCAAATTAAATTGTAAAGCATAACTTGCAAAACGTCGAAATACAATATTATTATGTTAATAATAATAGCTTTAACGCACATTAAACCGTTTCGTATCTGTACTTTAGTTTCGACAAAGACAGTTTTGACATCTCAAAACTGAGTTCAGTCTCGGTTTTGAGTACGGGCAAAACATGAAAAGGTGTGGAAGAGTTTCACCACGCTCCCCAGGCGCCTACGCTATATCTGATTTATTCATACCACCCGAAACACATGATCGGTTTTTCGGATAGAGGATATTTTGTTATACTTTTTATTCGTATTTTTTTTCGTCACCGCAATGGAAAATTCACGAGATATTCATTAATGTCTGTACTAACGAATGTTGAATTTTTCATTTCATTAATCACATCACGGATCAGACGTAATTACCGTACCACAGGTAAGTTTAAAAATATTTTTATATACAAAATGACAAATCAATCTCATTACTTTCCAAAGTAATCTTAATAAGAATGAATTGTTGTTCGTTATAGCTAAAATTCGAGAATGATTGTTCGATTTGGGTAATTATGATTTGAAATAATTGTGGAAATTCAGGGAAGGTTTCAACGGCGGGAAATATAAATAGTTAGTAAAGAAAAGTACTAAAAGCAACAATTGAATTAAATAAAAACTGGTCACTTGGTTCTCATATATTATAGATGCTTTCGGAAATTTGTGTTTCATAGCTGTAGTATGAGGTCCGATCTCTTATAAAAATTTGTATTAATATTTGACACAAATATACCTATGTATGTGATACGAAATTCACTGGGTTATCTAGTTAAATATAAAATTAAATAATTCTATAGGTAGTCGAAATAAAGCAGATTTAATGTATAATTGAGTAATATATTAAATTGTCAGCCATCTAATATTAATGTAGCGACAATTAAAACTAAACTTGTTAACAAAAGTGCGCGTAGGAGGACAAACGCAGGCTGCAGCAGATGTGCGACCCCTTTTGACCTTGGCGCTCACCCCAGTACCCAATCACCTACGTCCCGTCAATCAATAACGTCTTAATAAACCTAAGTCTTCTAATATAAACCAGTATGGGAGGTCTAAGCTAACTGGTATGACGCAGACAGATAACCATATATTTATTGTCGTACGAGGCTCGTCATTAAGATAGTGTCAAAACTAAGTCACCGAGTCCAGCGAGCAGTCATAATTATTACTAATGCCTTGAATATGTCAAAACAGGAATTCAGGTAAAAAGGCGTAATTTACGCGAGGCCGATAGAGATTTGGCAGTTGGCGCCGTGCAGCTCGCCCGTTGGCATCGCGAGCGGGCGCCGAGTTTTTGTCAACCATTGTCTTTGATATAAATTTTAAATAGGAAATGTTCCTTTTTATGGAGATCTAGTTTACGGCGCTGACAGATGGCAGTAAATCTCATTCTACGTCACCAGTCCAGTGATGATCGATTGATAAACGTAATTTATTTTCTTCCGCTGTGCTCGACGTGTTGTCTGACTTCCTGGAAAAATATTGACATCAAGCTTAACCTAAATTTGACAAATTATTCTTAAAAACTCATAAAATATATTATATTACCCTTAACACCAACCTGAAAATAATTAAACAGCTAACGAAAATCTAACGTCTTTAAACATTTCGAATAGTACTAACAAAAAAAAAAATGAACATTCGAATTTCAAACGCCGTCATCGTTCACAAACACCATAGAAAAAAAGATGTCAACATTTGAAATGTCAATTTTGACATCTGTAGCTCATAGATAGCGCTCTAATCTGTGAACAGCGAATCTCCAAGAATATAAATATAGTCGACGTATGTCTTGCCGCCAAAATTTGCTCAATATAGTAAAACGGTTTATCCAAACGACATAATTGCAGATTACACATAAATTTATTACTCACCTAATATGGGAAAATGATGTTCCAACATAGATACACGTTTGTAAGCGTCCCAAGTAATAACCTACCTGTGATCGTTCATTGAATTCAAATGAACCAGTACGCACGACCCACATCCTATTATAAGTAACCTACGATTATGACGCATTCTACTGTAGTATATTTTCTTAGAACCTTCTCTTTAAAAATGGCCGTTATAATTAAACAAAATGCTAATTAGGCAACAATGGGTATCGAGAGGGAACGTAGAACCAATCACCGCGCTCGCAGTGGGGTTGATTAACGACAATAACTCAGCGACAATACCAACTTGCACTCATTCTGTTTTTATTTTACTACCTTTCCAGACGATCTCTAATGAATACAGGTTATCTTCAAGCTTATATAAAAAATAAATCGTTTTTAACTGAAGAATCACGCCTTTAAAAAGAAACGCTTATTAAAATTTATTTCTTTCTCTCGCGGCGCTGTCTTGTACTCCCTCAAGAATAAAATTAAAAAGTCAAGAATTCTTATTTATTTTAATACAATAAACCGCAATCGCTGAATAAAGATAAATAAAAAACAATGAAAAATAAAATCGCATTAGCAATAAACAAAATACTTCAGCGGATGTGGGCAGAGCAAAATACAAGCACAGAAACGTGCGTGGAGTCGCAATCGTGGGTTTATTATTTTTTTTAGAACCAACTAGCCTGTTTGTCGTCTGTCTAATATAATTTCCAATAGGTGATAAAAACGTTCTCTTTATTTATGAAATACACCAAGAAAATGATTAGTTCACTTCGACTATTTAGTTGTTATTATCGTTCGTTCGTGTAATATATCGTTTAGAAAAAAACTTATGTATACTGAGTGTACTTATGTGTACTGGGTCAGCGACAAAATCATTATTTTTTTAAATGCTTTATGCATTTAAAAAATTATATTTCAATCGGTCTACTCAATAGCATTCCCTGTGCCCGATGTCACGAGTGCTACACTCTGTCGTTTTCTTAATTGTGCCGAAATATTTATTTGATTGCGAAGTTCGTAGCGCAGCCGTGCAACCGAAATGGTCATCGGCATCCATGTGACCACCACAATGGCCTGAGACGGCTCCCTTGGGACGCGGGAATTAGAAATCTATACTTGTGTGGTGCTTATATGAAATTAGTGCGCATTTGGTAATTGTTAAGTTTACAATCTAGTTCATTCATTCTAAGTTTTTGTTTCTTCTTATACTTCGGAAGAGGCTAACCCACAACACAGAAACGTCTTAGACGTGACCAGCGTCTGTAAAACAATGGTGTAATTTTTTTTTTTATATAAGAAATACATATTTTGCTATCCTTCAAATGTATATATATACATGGCAAACAATTTCACCATTGTCAATTTCAAGATTTTGCTCCAGGTTTTACGACACACTAAACCATGGAAGTCTATCAGACACGATGACCTTGAATTGAATACAATAATATATGTGTTTCTATCTCCGTAGGCGATATTGTAGACATCAAATATAATTAAATCAAAACATTGTACAGTATGAACATTCCTTTAATGTGAACGTAGTCAACGCAAGAGCCCTGTCCGTCAGTTGCTCAGTATCAGCAATCTAAATGGGCCACGGAATCGATATTCAATACATTCGTACGTAGCGTTCTCTGCATGAAGCATTCGCGAGATGAATTAAACTATGAAATTGCTCTGGCCGAGTGGGCCGTAGTACGCTAACCGACACATTTTTAAATATGGAACCTAAAACTATTTTTAAACGGTCTATGAATTGTAATGATGTTCTATTTTTAAAATGAGTGTTTTTAAAACAGCTGAGAATTTTTCAAATATAGGACTTAACTTTTTGTTTTTAAAAATCAATTATGAAAATATAATGGTTGTCTATTATTAATTATGCTTGGTAATGTTAATTTTATAATTGTAATATGGAAGTTATTTTTAATATCTATGGAAACGGAATGACTTTTGTACAAACAATGTTTTATTTTTAAATATATTTTATGACGGCGGAAATGACAATTGTAATTTTTATTTTTATTAAAATTATATTGCTTTTGCAGTGACTTAAATAGTTTAATGCATCAGTTTAGACATGACGACTATTGAGGCAAACGAATAAGGATTTTTATAGAAAAAATATGCTTTAAATATATTTGTTGTTTATGACCAAAACTTCAACTATTACAATCCCATACATAGAATTGCTGGTTGTATAGTCTGTTAACGTCCGTCCACAGTACTCAAACCGATGCAAATTCTCGATAACGTCAACTGTCTGCCCTCACTGTTCTCATGATTTGCGACTCTAACCTTTATAATTACGGCGTATCAATCAAACAGACATATATACATGCGACTAGAATCTGGTCAATAAAAGCGCTAATGCCAGTCTTAATTTGCCAGCTGCAGAAATTAGTTTGAAATATAGCAGAGATAATTTTTTGCTGGTGGTTTATGAATGTTACCTATATCTTTGATCTTCCAATGTCACACCGTATTTATTACTGAAGCCATGCGGGTTCTTATTCGGTACATTGAGTTATCATGAAAGACGTGCGTAATGTCAAATATTTTACGATAAATTTGGTACGGAAATGGCCGCTAAAATGAGTTCATAGTATAAAGTAATTTATCCTGTTTAATTTATAAGATTCATTGGATTATAATTACTTAATTAATATTGTCTTTCATTATTATAGCTAAACTTAAATCTATTTTTAAAGAAATGTGAAACCATTTTTCTGTATGAACTTTGACAGCGTTCAAGATGAGATTGTGACTTGAGATATGGATTAGTATGTACCTACTATGTCAATGTTTTTCAAATGCCTTATAAAATGTTTCAAAGTACTACTGTGCACGTACAGTAACAGACTAGAACATGATTTGTATGTATGGCATTTAAAACTTTTAGTCATGAACCATAAGTTATAGAATATTTAAAATAAATAGCTTCAAAAAATTTTAAAGCATATTTTTAGAAACTCAATAGTATTACAAAAAAGATGTTTATCTGTAGTTTCGATAGTCGTATGGCGACTATCTAGGATGACAGTTAGCAAAATAATTTCAATTAATTTAAATTTTAAATTCCGACATCAAGGCATAGTACAATTGTATAATAGCTAAAGTCAATCCCAGTTCAAGCGATTAGTTCAGTCAGTACAATTCGCTCTAATTTTTCTGTAATAGGCAATTCATGGATGGTCCTAACAAAGCTGACTAATTATCGTGGCGCGGCATGTCGTAAAACAGTGCATATTGACGGAATATAGAGAGGCCGGCACACAGTGCTTAATGACATTAATCACATTGATTTATTGTGGTTCCGAGTTATTACAGGCTGGGCGCCATCATTAGTGTGCGTGAACACACGAACACATACGCAGCTTGTAACATAGAGTCTAATCCTAAACCTAATCAAAAGTTTACTATCAATCTGTGTAGGTATATTAATAATGGTATGAATGTAGATGTATTTCTATAGCACCCTGGTTGTATTTATATGTATGTGTGAGTTCGGCATTAGGCAACAATTTACGCTGTTTGCGGCGTGTTAATATTGATTGGCTGGGTTTATTTTGACTCGCGAGAATATAACTTCTAAACTAGGACGAAATTTTTATTTATCGAACCTCATTCGTAGGCTATAAGCAACGTTGAACGAAAGAATAAAGTGTTTGTTTATGGTTGATTTTAAATTTAGAATTTGTATATGATATGACATAAATTACGACGTAGAAATAAAAAAAAATAAAAAGGGAATAAGGATTTTATTTAAATAAATTCAATTTACAAGACAATATTCAGATAAGTAAGTCTTTTTTTAGGTTGTACTTGATATAGTGTTATTTTTTTATACAGGACTGGGCAAGAGATTTGGCCACAATCCCACCTGATGTTAAGTGAGATGCGGCCTATTGGATATTGGCACGCCTTTTTAGGAGATGCCTATTTAACCGCCGCTTAAATGAAACCATATTAAACTGATTAGGGAATATGGAAGGGGGCAAGGAGTTCCATGCTGTTTTTATTATGTATACCTAATAACATTCTTTATTTTCTTTTACAAGAAACGACGATCTAAATTTTGCAGTGCGGCACCTGGGGATGTCAACAACAATGGGGTGAAACTTCAGCGTGGTTCAAAAACTTTTTGTAGTTAGAAAAAACCAAACATCCAACAGAAGCACTGTTAGTACTAAAAATGACTAAACAATTTCTACACAACCTACATTGTTCATGGGAACCGTGACAAGAGGTACTCAAAGTCGTGTTTACAAGGAAAGGCAACGTGTCGGTCGCAACGACCACGTCTCCAAGTCGCGACCAAGCCCCGACCGGCATTTCAATCAGACTATTATAATTTCATAAACGCTTGTCAACGTAAATAATACGCAAAATTTATGTTACGAGGTTCTCACCGTTCGACGGAGGCATAATGAATACTTAATACAATCATTAAGTATAAAACAGAGAGCGTTCGACTCATATTCATTTGAGGACGTGGATATAAATTCAATTAAGCAGTTAGTATTTAGCGACGGACGCCAACGAAGTTTTGTTATAACTTACGCCAAGATCGCAAGCAAAAGTCGCCTCTAAGTGAATATATTACAGATTGTTTTGCCGATTAGGTATTTGATTTATGCTGTAATTAATGACTGTTAGACTCTAATGTACTCCTTTTAGTCGTGTTTGCCTTATTTAAATATTTTCATGATATATCACCGGAAAAGATATTAAAATTGTAACTTAAAAGTTTTGTTATAGCCTTCCAGAAATAGATGCAAATGCATCGCACTTGTAAGGTTTTAGATATGAATCGGCTCAAACGGTAATGTTATTAATATGACTATTCTTGATTCTTGATACATTTAACAGAGTTTATTACGGATACCTTATAAGTCCAAGAATATTATATAAATATACCGCCTGGTCACGCAGTGTTGGCCTAGTGGCTTCAGCGTGAGACTCTCACCCCTAAGGTCGTAGGTACGAACCCCAGCTGTGCACCAATGGACTTTTTATGTTACTTATCTATTAGCAAAAACAAATAACCATGAAACGGTTACAGAAATCTGAGCTTAAAGGTTCTGTGGCTTTAATATCCATAGCGTGACCTAAGGTTTCGATTCTAAGGCCCGAACGTCAACCAAACCTTAATCTAGTTTCAAGGGCTGTCTAACATTTTTTTCTCTATAAAGTTCGCTCATATATTATGTTCCCCTTAAAAGTAGTTAATATTAAAGTGTACTGATTTTAACACCATTATTGAATGCTTATTAAGCCCCGTATGTCAAAAGAAAGATATATTTAGCGCTCTATACTAAATTTAACCTATATATTATCTTATCAGTTTTTATATTTAATAACGTTAACTCACATTACAGGATTGACTCAGTGCAGAGACTGTTAATTATTTGCTATTATTACTCTTTTCCTTTTGTTATATATATGATATATACATTTACATTTATGTATTTACATTGTATGTTTACATGTTTTCACATGTGTATTGTGTATGTCTATTTATTTTATTATATGTGTTGGTCCAGTGGCTTCAGCGTGCGACTCTCATCTCAACGAATGGAGTTTCATTCAATGTGCGCATTTAACATTCGCTCGAACGGTGAAGGAAAACATCGAAACCGGCTAGCCTTAGACCCAAACAGTCGACGGCTTATGTCAGGCACAGGAGGCTGATCACCTACGTGCTTATTAGAGAGACAAATGATCATGAAACAAATACAGAAATCTGAGGCCCAGACCTAAAAAGGTTGTAGCGCCACTGATTTGTTCCTGATATCCTCTCTATAACATATTTTCATAAGTATCTGATAAAAAAATAATATAAACAAAATTTTAATAATTAAAACGATACTCAATGATAATTAAACAATAGATTTATCATTCATATTTCTCGCCCTTGTATTAATTTCTGAATAATGTTGATATAATAGGTGCCAGGGGCGCGACCCTCGTAGGTAATAATAGACAAGTGCAGTATTTGTCATTATTAACATAGCAATTCACTATGGGCTTATTAATGACATTTACAATTCTTAGCTTTTATTATTTTAGCCGATCTCAAAAAATTTGTACGATCTTTTTTAAATGGTATAGAAAGTTGGTTATTATTCTATTGGATACGATAATTTTGATCCATAATAACCTCTATACAATAATTTTACGGCTCTGGTAAAAACTGCCTAGCTTCAGGTCGTGTATTTTTACATTAACCATGAAAGAAACTACTCAATATTAACGGTCATACAGTTTTGGGCATCGACTAACGATTCGCGTAATATTCTTGTATTTTTTATGCATGTTGTATTTTCTAAGGAAACTTTCCATAGTACTGAAAAGAAAAAAATAAATAACTGAACTAACTTAACTTAATCTACAGCTGTGATACTTTTTGACATCCAACACCTTTTGTCTTCAGTCACCGTGACCACGCACGCTGTAAAGCACGCGAAACGCCGGATAAATATAACATTATTTTAAATAATTGTAAATTTATAATAATACATAACTTAAATCCGGTTAAAAAGTTTTTTCTATAAATAACTTATAACTTTTTTTATTAATATTATTATTATTACTATGTAGGTTAAGAATACTGTATATTTGTATGGAAATAAATAAAGTACGTGTTTGTTGCTTATAAATATACTTTGGTCTAAAGATAGGCAGATTTTCTTCACAGCGTTCATTTGTACTAATTACGCGTATGAAAAAAATCCATTGATACACAACCAGGGCTTAAACGCACGCCCTGTAGTTTACGTTTAGCCAGTAGACATCTGCACGCTGATGTACTTTTACTGTGCGATACTGGCATAGTTAGAACATAGGCAATAGAAAATTAAAAAAAAAATACTTTAAGTTCTTGTATAAAATTCCACTTTAAAAAATATTTTTTTTAAATATATATCAGTTTTTTAAATTATCAGTTTACACTTAAACCGCTAAGGCATTGGCACTCAATTATAATTTGTATCTGTACTCAACATAAGAGACTTATAATATAAGCACCATTATGTCCTTCTGAATCGCAGGTAGGTACTCGTGAAAAGCAATATAAAGGTAAAAAGCGTTTAAAATATAAACGTGCAAACTGGACGCGAACCCCTTTTAATATTTGCAACGGGACATTGATATTAATGTTGATAAACACGAGCGGTGGACGTCGCGGCCGGAAGTGGGTCCATCCATCATCCTCCCGCCCTGGATAAAAACGCTCGTTAGCCCCCTCTTCCCTCCCACCTCCATACCCTACCTGCCTCTCTATTAATGTTCCACTCAAGTACCTCTATTACGGCTGTCATTTATTATATCCATTTTAGCAGATTGCCCGATCTCCTATTATTCATTAAGACAGCTTGATTGCTCTCGTATTTGCGTTTTTATCAATACACACGAGTATATCGACAAATACATTCAGGTTCCATATATATAACAAAAGTAAGTTTAAAAAGATTTGAAAAGAATAGTTACAAAGCCACAAAATATACCCTACCAAGAGTGGAACTATACAAAACGTCAAAATAAATCTAAAGCCTCGAGGGTGTTTTCGAAAGGAAACAGAGATTGAGACGGGGGTGACAGCTCGAAACCTCGCAAGGCGACAAACGCTTATAAAAGTATGCGAATCCTGTCGCGGGTATTAAAATTATTATGAAACCACCGCGCCGCGATAAGGCGGATGATACGACTTAACACCCACCTCCCTCACCCCCACTATCGCATGCCACTCCGATGCCTTTCCACCATATCTAACTACATGAAAAGTTGCGTCTACGACTTATACACCAGTTCGTAAGTGACACAAGTTTGTAACTTTGTGCCCTTATCTAAATATCTTGTGTTCTTGACTGTTTGGTATGTTTCACTTTCCGATTTCCACTCGTGAAGATTGTGAATATTTATAACTACAATACAAACAGCAATTAAAGGTTTTAACCGAACATGACAACACAAAAACCGATCACACTTTTTAATCTCATCAAAATTCATGCAAGATGAACTTAAAACTTGAACCAGACAAAGTTATTTTAACAATGCAAACGTCGAGAAGTTTATGCTGAAGCTGCAACGGTAGGTATGTCGAACAACAATTATAACTTTGGCCCCGGACGCGACAGAACGTCGGAACAAATAAAATATGGTCACGAAACGCGCGAAGGGGGCGGTAAAGGGAAATTTCGTACACGAGACAAAGATAAGCTTAACCAGCGCGAAATTATGAGCGTTTAACTGTTTCTAGCTAGAGAATCTGGCACGGGCGCTTCGCCGGCTCGCCAGCGCGTTATTTACGAGGGGGGTGGGTGCACCCGCGGCTCCCGAGGGCCGAGATAGCGCCTCCGGAAGAGCGCCATCGTCGCGGTCGCGACCTGCCGCGCAGAACTGACCCCTTGCGCCAACACCACAAGGCACTTCATACCGAAGTCGCTATTACACCACTATGCTTCTACCGTTCTGCGTTTAGCGATACACTGACTTCACCTCTATTACCAACACTTTAAAGCGAACCAACACTATCGTAAAGTCGCTTGAAGCGAACGAGCTGTTTTCCAACGTTAAACTGAAGATGTCTAGTATTTCTTGTTTATGATAGCATAAATATGTTCGCTATGGTAGCTAAATTTATTCTACGATATCAATACAACAACCACCATATATTGTGTTACAAAAACGGAACTAGGGTACTAACTACCGTATCGTTATAGCTTCATTAATTCTACGTTCATAAACAAACAATTTATTCCTTGGGAAAACAGGCAACTATACGTACATGTCACATTGTATTACTAAACAATGTAATACAGAAATTGATAAGACTAATTAATATTATGAATCGGGCAGTAAATTTCTTTATTTGTTAGAATTGTCATAGGCTGACATAGCCTAGATCAAAAATTACTTCTACAAAGATTTCGTATCAGCTTTTAGTTTATAATATACGCTCGAGAAAGAAACAAAGTAATAATAACGTTATACTTAAGTAAAAATAATGTCCAGAGAAAAAACTGTAGTAAAACTGTCTAGGGTGTACGGAGAACCATTACTTTTGATATAAACAAAATAACAAAATATGAGCGTCCGGCCGCTGAGTGCCTCTACTTTTATATTTCATGAGCCAATTTAACTGTTGACCCGCTCTTACTTTTTCATCGTATGAAACAGTTTTAAGCTTGTGTATTAATTATTATTCGCTTAAACTAAAGATTAATTTATTAATTAACTTTAGAACAGAAACCTTAAAAACCGAAGCTATGTTTCGACTTAATTCTATGATAATATCTAATCTTTACATTTATAAAGTATGATATCGGGTAAAGTATGTAATGGTATGTATGGTAAAGTATGATATACCTACCCTAAAAATATTGTACCTACTTTTGATTGTGATATTTTTTTAAGAATTACAAATAAAACTTATTTTTTATTGACAAAATTAGTAAAGATATTCAAACTGAAATTCGTCCGTAACAAAAAACGTTGCGAAAGTGACAATAACCCTTCGGAGGTCGATTCTTGAGCTATGTAAGGGAAGCCGGCCAGTCGGGTCATTGAACTGTCAGCGAATATATCGTTTCGAATCATTACAAAACATCAAACTAAATCGGTTTGCACTATTAGACAATCTTGGCTTGTTTACAAACAAGCCAAGTTTGGGTTTGGTTCCCGAGGAAAACCTGTACATTGTGAACATGTTCACTCTGTTGATTCATTTATCAACGAATCCCGGAAAAAGTGTAATAATGTCTTTCGATTCCTGGAGTAGTAATTGCTTCAGGTTGTTTGGTTTGACATTACCAATGACAGATTCAGAAGTACCTCTGCCCCTAAATAGCGGACTATAGGACGTGAAACAATAAAACGGACACAGATATATGTCTCATGGCTTCGCACTGCGTGAGCTACAGCAGTTTGCATGCACTTTCCTTCATCTCACGTCAATCACTGTCCATACATAATAGCTTAATTTTTCTCTCGCAAAGATCACTTCATAACAGCAAAGGCCCCAAGCTACTTATTACCGCTTCAATAAACGCTTTGTTGAACTATAATTATTATTATATTTTCATACACATTGGAGAGAAAACAGGCATACACCTCATTTAATGTGTAAGGTGATACTGCGGTATGGACACTGTTTATGCTATCTTAAAGGAACATGCGTTTTCAATCGGGAATAGCTCTACGACAGCTGATTTGTAAAATTGGTTATAATGTGAAAATCCGAGTGAAAGATAGATACACTTCGAGGTCAAAATATAAAGTTCGTCTTATATGTCGAAAAAATAATTTCCATGTTAAAATTATTGCTAGATTCTAAAAAATATAACGAAACCGCGTGGAAATGGCAATAGCTTTCAGAGGGCGATATTAAAATGTATGGAAATAAATTCAGCTTCGCATTCGGCCGTACTTTGGGGGTGCAGTAAAAATAAACATTGACGCTATTAGAACTCACTTCCATATTCAAATTTATGAACGCAGTCCGCTACTGTCACTGGACACTATGATATTATAAATTGTTCAAACGGTTAACATTTTACTACGCGGATATATGTTGTTGACCTACGTGTACCTAATTGTGGGGGGGCATATGCATAATGTCGTTTTAGGGGCTGTCAAATATTTTTTTCTATAAAGAACGATATGATTTAGCTACGCACTGAAATGTGGAGTTTAGTCCTTAACAGTAAAGGGTTGATAAATTATACATGTGTTTTAGTTAGTTACTTTCTATAAATATATAATATGCAAACAATTATTTGAATATATAATGACCTATATAAAAACAAACTGCTACGTCTAACATCATTTCCCATATCAACTCCATATCACGTGTGTGTATAGTGCATAGTAAAAACCTTGAAGAGCCGTAGCTAGGTATTCGGTACATATCTCGGATTACCTGGGTTTGGGATAAATTTTCATACTTCATTGATAGTCGTTCTTCTAAATGCTTATGGATAAAATCGCTAAAAATGATCAACTTATACCCGTGGCCTATTGGGCGGTAACAGACCATACAACAAACTTGAAGATGTTGTACATAAAAGTTACATTAAAATATAAATAGATATGATAGAATGGGGTACGGTAACATTAAGCAGCGGTAGCTTAAATAAACATACGATTTCAAAAATTTGTGTATTTAAATCGAATGTGACTTGTGTTAGTGGAGCTATTTCTGTTTAACAGCCATACTGAATCTGAAATAACACCTACAATGAACATACATTTATTCACAAGGGATAAGGTTTCCCCATAAATAGGAGGTTAAAATCAATAATTTTGTAAATGCCTGTCTATTGAAGATGGCTTTAGTGGCTTACGCGTGACCCCCATCCCTGAGGTCGTGCGTTCGAATCACGGGTGTGAATTTACTTTCTATATGCAAAAGCAATTTGCTAGGCAAACATCGTAAGGATACCGAGATGTCTCAAACCGAAAAATCGATGGCAATACTTGTCTATAAAATAAAATTGAAGAAACGCATGCAAACTGAAGCCAAGACCCATTACCGAGGACCAACAATTATTATTTTTAATTCAAAGACAATTGAATACTACTGGGACACTACTATTTATTTTTATACCGATACATAGATGACTTACGAATCAATAGGCTAAATTTGACAGAGCCGAGCAGAGTCGAATTATTGTGCTTATTATTAATAGGTATTTTATCACAATCTATTAAATTTTTTGGGGCAACACATCGCCCATGGAGATTGGACACCCAAATAAAATTTTTGTTTTTATAAAATTTAAATTTGCACAACATAAACAGATCATAAATTATAGATATAATGTATAATCTGTATGTAAACAAACCAAAATAACACACAACTCCGTCCACGCAGCCACATAAAAGCTCCGAGCCGATCCGATGCATATTCATTCATACAGACAGATATAAAAAGTGAGCTGCTGTCGATCGTTAATTAAAACTTTAATTGATTTTATCAGATAGCATACACAATGTCGACTCACTAAAGTGAATTTATTAAATACAAGTGGTGTCTAACTTGTACTCGGGAACTTTAATTAATATTTTTCAAACAAGTTTTTATTTAATTAGAATTGTTTTAACGTAAATATTCGATCCCTATCATATTATATTTAAATCGTAAATAGCTAAATAAATTATTTGTTAGGTTTCAATTTAATAACTCGGTATTACAAAATACTACTTAGGTTTCTTAATAAGCTGGTTCAATAAAAACAGTTATTATAAACGAACGATAGACACAACAAAATATACACAAAACGTCAAGTTAAAGTTGTTATAACTTTAAATGGGAGGCTTTAAGTTTAAATAAGTACAATTATAAAGCGGTAGCGAACACGTCTCGGCCCGATGACTGGCAGATTCTTCCAAATTGCTTCTATCACATTAATATTGGATCCCGGGGACTACCTATTTAATTTAAAACACAAAAAGACTCCCCACATCCGCTTTATTAAAAAAACTGTCGATTTGGGAATCTAGTTAGTTGTCATTGTAGGATTTGTTACAGCTGTCATTGTTTCACTGATGTTCACTGATGACTGGTGGAAATTTTTTATCGCTCATAGATTTATCGGCTGACTTTGAACTCTGTTAATTGTGGTATTTGGGTTTTTTAACGTAGATTGTAAGTATCTAGTATTAATTTTGATAATAAAACACTTATATTGATATTATGAACAATAAGATTAATAATCTTTTTTTATTATTATTGGAATATAAATAAAATATTGACGAGCATAAACCTAGGTCATAAACAGTATAGTTGATTCATTTAATATACACGGACATTTTAACATTGAATTTTTAAATAAAATGCATTGTTTTTATTACATTATAAATATTATGTATATGAAATCTAAGTACATATATATATACAGATCTGTATGCTAGGCTAAAATTATTGCATTTTATTTTCTTATTAATTTTAAATTATCTTGTATAAAAAATACTTGTAAATAAGAAACAGTACACCACCCACAAGAAATAAAAACATATTTATTAGTATATCAGCAATACTTGCTACCAAGTTTATGCTTGTGAACACTATACTGATAAATAAATATTATGTTTATAATCGCTGTAGTTTACTAAACTAATCCTAGATACGATTAAATTATAACATGTAACACAATACAATATCGCATCTACGTTGCCAATGAAAACAAATGTACTAATTCACAAACAAAGGATTATAACTTACAAAGTGTAGGTTCAATTAGCGAATGTGGGAGGCTTCGCGGGGCGCGCGCCATCTAGCGGGCGACACCTCCCGCCGCCCACCGGCGTCTCGGCCGCGGCTGGGCACATGTCACTTATGAATATGAGGCGTTATGATTATGAAATATGCCCCGCCCTGAATATTGAATATAGAGGAGGGAGAGCTCGGAACGCGTGCGAATGGGCGAAGTTTGATTTATGAGCCGGGGCCGGCCCCGCCTCCCTGTCATAACCGTGTACCTGGTGCGCGCGCGCGCGGCCGCCGCCCGCCGCTCGGCTCAGTCCCGCGTCAGATGGCGAGAGGAGCGCCCGGCTGTTCGTTCGTGCCGCACTCTGAGTGACCCGGCCGCGAGTGAGCCCTGTGACCGCCTGACGGCCTGCCATGCGCCGGCTGTGACCCGCCAGCCCCAGCGCGCTAGCCATGCCGCGCGTCAAGCCTGCCTGCGTCCGCCGCGTCTCCATCGGTACTTACTTCTTCACTATCACCAAACACCCCACACAAGGACTGTGAAGCCTCCGCAAGGAGCACTTATCGTGTTACCATTCCATAAGTTTTGTTTATTGATATGATTCAGTTTGCAACGATTAAATTTGGCATCCATCAAAAAGTGCGCAAAAAAATTCGGCTCTTGCGTGGTGAGTAAACAGTGTAGTGAAATGTTGAGATTGTTGTCAATATCGAGATCTAAGGATCTGTCAGTAGGTAGGTATAATCAAACACAAATATAAATGTGTTTTAAAACGATAGGAATTAATATTTTGTCGTATCTTGAAAACATAATTATTTAAGTTTGCATTTCTTAACAAAAACAAAACGCAAATTATCTATTAAAAATGCAGTCATAAAATCATTTATGTTTTTTAATATTTATGACTGAATAATGTATTTTTAAATAGTCAATTCCTCAGTAATGTTAGAGAAAGTTAATTTGGTTAAAAATAATTGAAAATATGCCAATCGTTTTTGCTATCAGATTCTATGTTAGTTGTTTTAAACTCTCACCTTTTAGTGCTTAATTTCATTTGTAGCTGCTTGCGGGTTGTAACATAGGGTTGAAAGTGTAATTTTTCTCACAATACGAAAATGCTCTGTTGGATTGTAGCTATTCATATAACGCTGCTTCAAAATCTTTTGTTTTCGAAATAAATGGCTAGAAATAGCCACTTGTGAAGGCTTTCTTTTTCCACAATTGCCAGTTATATCTTTCAATTTTAAATAAAAAGATTTTAATTCGCGTCCTAATTTTCATTACCTTATGAAATTCTACAGTTTTCATATTAAATTCACCTTTTGAAGCATTTTAATAAAATATTATGAATTTATGTAATAGCATATTATAATGTATTAATGCGCTAAGGTTAAACAATTAAAACATTATTATACCGTAATTGTTGTAAAATTAATGTCGGAAATAATATTTTGATACTTGATAGATATGATTTGAACAAGATAGAAGAAAAAATTGCTTAAAATGTTGCTCTGTAAAATAAATTTATTGATTATAAAAACAAAATGAATCTATAGATATTACTTAAGATTTTGAATATTAGGGTGTGTCATATAAAAGCTTGTTAAAAACAGACTCTCTGTTTACGCTTTAAGAGCTGTATTCAAATGTCACAACAAAATATATCACTTTTTGATAAAAGCCTTAAGTGGCTGTATATTAGACGAATGACGGGCTGTCAAAATTTATTTATCAGCTTCATACACTCATTTTTATGGACACTATAAAATATTTAGTGAGTTTTATCAATAAATGCATAGTCATATTGAAAAATTTAACGAATATAAAATTAAAAATCTATACTATCCGGTTCTATGTCGTATTTACTAAAATGAAATATTGATACATATTGCGTCCATTTACCTTGAATGATGAATAATTATTACTTTGGAATAAATTATTGACTTTCTGTAAGTGGATTAATTACCTTTGAGTTTCAAATAGTTTCAATATTCAAATCTGTTTTAATAAATTGCAGCCGATATCTGTCTAGAGAAATTGAATTTTGATTTAAAGTAGTCTAACATATTTACGCGATATGTTAATTTCCGGTTTCTATTATCTATGAATCAAAATATGTTATCTGTTGACAAAACTTGCGGTTAAGAGATAAATACATCTATCTTTCTTTCTTTCTAGTATTCCCTATAAAGACGGTTTTCATTGTATATCAACCCTAAAACAAATGCTTAGGTTTTTTGAAGTAAATGTAAAGAAATAATAAAAAAACAAGATATATTTTTATTCAGGACTAAACCACGGAGATGGTTTTATACACAAATTTACGAAAACATCTATTAAAATATGGTTATCGGATGAGTAATGTTACTTTATAAAATCTTAAGTTTATGTAAGTACCTACTGCCTCTCCTTCTAAATATTTGCCTAAGACTATTATTAAAATAATACAAATAAAAAACAATACTAGAAACTTTTTAGATTACATTTTTTTGTTTCAATATTGTGCCAGTCCCAAAACAAATTTTAAAAACTACCCAACAATGAAACAGGAAATCTTCGTACTTAAAATTCAGTAGCTCATAATTGTTATAA
This sequence comes from Pieris macdunnoughi, assembly GCA_905332375.1. Lineage (NCBI taxonomy): Eukaryota > Metazoa > Arthropoda > Insecta > Lepidoptera > Pieridae > Pieris > Pieris macdunnoughi. The sequence continues at coordinate 7,206,447 of CAJOBZ010000002.1, forward strand.
TATTTATACTCATTTAGGCAGCTTTAGGGTCGGTTACTTTGAGGTGTCCTCTTTTTCTATTTCTTCGAAACGACAATCGCTGCCACCTTTGAATCTCAAAATTGCGACAAATAACTAATCCGTCTAACAATACCAACTATCTATGAGACATTTAAGCTCTAACCGCAAGCTTAGACCGGATTATTATAAATGCTTTGTCGCGGTGTTCACTTTTCCCTTTGCAATGTAAACATTCATTAAGTGCCGACTTTTAAAGGAAGTGTAAGTGCGGTGAAATAATCGTCGATTTTTAGGGACTTTGAAGAGCGACATAGTTCGATAAAATCACAATTTGTACTAATAAATACTATAGAAATGTAACTCAGTTCACGGAATTTGTGGCTTATTTTTTAATATATATACATAAGTCATACAACCCGAAAGTTATAGATTCGAAACAAAATAGATATTGATTAGGAGGAAGCTGATCACTTATTTGACTAAATACTTTTCAGTCAAATCCATGATTATTAAAAAAAATAACTTTCAATTTATAATATGGCAACTTCCTGCACTTGTTTCGACAGATTCTGAACGCGTTTTCCAAAATTAGCTTTTCTTTTGTGGAATTTATCATTGTTGGAGTAATTCATCAAACGGAATTAGAATCCATGGCTTTCCGGCATAATTAGAACCTTTTGGCTATAGAAATGAAATAATGAAATATAGGATTTCAGATTCAAAAAGATTTTCAGATTCTGTATAAAAAAACACCTATTGTCTATATAACCCGGTGATATTCTTTTTGTTTCTATAAGATTATTAAGTTTCTACATCTGCGTTACTTAGCTCTCTTTAAGCACGGGTTGCTTGAAAGAGGTCGCTTATTAGGTAAAATGCCACTTGTTTTATTGTGCTTAAGTTTATAGGGAATAATTTTTATATAAAATCACGTGCAGCTGTCTCATTTTCACATCAAAAAACCTAGTCGGAAAACCCCATATTAACTTTCTAACACAAATTTATCAGCGTCATATCGCAGCGAGTATTAAAACTACCTGTTGTGAAAGTTGAAAAATCAAAATGATAAGTAAATTACATGTTTTTAATAACCTGATGTCATATTCGAATTTCCATATCTTTATGTAAATATGCTTTACTAGTTAGTCAAGTAGTAGTAATTAAGATATATAAGTAGATATAGTATCTATAAAAAGGACTCCATAGTGAATAAGAATTTCAAAATGAACCATGGACCATGGTTTGGTTTGATTTCCGGTTAATATTCAGGTCGAAAGCTTAATCAACGTTATAAATGTCTTCCATCCACTTAATTTTTGTTTTTAAACCATTTCATTTGTTTATAACTAAACATTGCCGTGGGCATGAATTAGTTAAGAATTTATATTCAATTGTATATATTGAATTTTTAATAAATTATAGATAAGTTTATTTTATAAAAGTGGAAATTTTCATTTTATAAAACCTATTATTTGAATAATAACAATAGATGATTAGTGAAACTCAAAGTTCAAGTAGATCACTATCATTGAATTTAATATAGATATAATTAACAAAACAAATTTCGAGTATTATGCTTTCACGCAGATCTGAACACAAGTAAAATCGAATAAGGTAATAGGAACAAGTTTAAAAAAAACAAAAATATATTTATAACTGTACAACTACAATGCGATAGCTGTGTAACTTAATTAGACACAATTCTCATAAATAAATAACATAAAAATGTTATTATAACTTAATATAAAAAAGTTATTGGACTATGAGCGTATTTGGAACAAAATGGAAGTCCAAACAAACATAGTTTGAATAGTATTTACGAATGAATATTTGCGTTGAGCTGCCAAAAATTGACAGTATGGTTTCACAAAAAACGACGCAAATATGTTTGATGTGATCGCAAATGGAACGCAAATGCATGGTATATTTCTATCGCTCGTAAGTAACTAGTCAAATTAGCCTACGAGAGGTTCGAAGAGAACTAACCAAAAACAAAACAGATCAAGTTTTTTTTATTTAGAACAGGGGGCAAACGGGCAGTACGCTCATCTGATATTAAGTGATATGGATACTTTTAAAGCCAGAAGGCTCGCGAGTGTGTTGCTGGTTTTTTAATAACTAGTACGCTCTTTTCTTGAAGGACCCTAAGTCGAATTGGTTAGGAAATACTTCAGGGGGTAGCTGGTTTTACATAGTGGCGGTGCGCGGAAATAAGTGTTTATAATAACATCATAGACTACAGAACTGATGAAAATACTGCGCGTAAATGCATTTAAATCCAATAATAATATCCTTACAAATACGAATTGTTCTAATCTATTTGATTTTCATTGTTTAATCTATTGTAAAGCTGATGACCCGAATACAACTCTATTATAATTTAATGAATGATAATAATTAAAGAAATACCTACAACTATGGACACATACTTATATTTTATAATGAAGTATCTAATCAGAATGTTGACTTCAATTTAGTTTATTTAAAGCTATGACTTATCAACCTTCTAATTAAAAATCAATTTATTTATTTACTGGGTAAAAATTTAATGTATATATATGTTATTTTATATAGATATTTCGCTTGTTGTCCAAAAGATAGACCACTGATTATCATTTGCTACGGTCTATTCATAAAACATACCTGTTTCGCTTTCCCCATTATCATAATATTCATCATATTCCCAGTTATGGGTGTTTTTTAACGTTTTCACAAAAGCACAATATTTAATATACATCTATTGTGTATCACACAGCGTCGGTAAGTCAGATTTGTATAATGTACTTACACATAACAAAATATGTATCAAAGTCAGTAAGATTAGTTAATTAAACTGTACATTTTAAGTCCGTAACTTTATAAATGTTAAATTACTTAAAGTATTGTAGCCGCGATATCACTTTTAGAATGTTCTGTTAAAAATTATAAAAAGCTTAATTAAAAACTCTAATATTTATTTTTAAATTAATTTATGAACAATATTTGCAAAAATCGATTCATAAAAGCTTTTATAATAACGCTTAGTACCTACTTTTGAAACTTTAATTAATAACATTGTATTAATTATCCTTTTAGCTCGTTAACGATTATTATTTAGATACGGTATAGAAAATAATCCTTCTACTGTATAATACCGTATTTAATCGCATAGATAATAATTTTGGAAATTGTATTTGGTTAACAGAAAAAAAATAATGCACTGCAAAGATTGCACAAAGATTCGTTAATTTTTCAGTTAAAAAACATTTTTACGTTTGTATAGATGTGTTACGTTGGTCAAAAGATCAATCAACAATTATAGTGCATAATTTGCATTAAATTTTAAATAATTTCATAAAGTAGTTTATGATTACGGCTCATGTACCTAATAAAACTGTCATCACATAAGGGCGTCATAATAGGTAGAGTCTTCTAATGAGATCGGAGATCGGATATAGAATGGTTCATATTGGTATTTTATATTTGCCTTTTGACCACCAGTAGTTTATCGAAACATTTTCATGGCTTTTGTTTTCGTATCAAAAATTTAAAAGCATACACTCTGAACTTTTTGTTTAAGACGAACGTAATTAATTGTTGTTAAAAATAAACATAGGCGCAGTGGAACATGCGAAATATTAGGACAGTTTCTTAATTTGGAATAAAAATTAATAATTGTAATAATTACAATCAAATAACTTTATAAGTAGGAACCTACGTATATTATGGATGAACTCAGGAAATTTTGTCCTTAATAAACTGTCTAGTTTTTGATACAAAAACTATATTTCGCCGCTCACTCACTGTCGCCTCGATAATATTGTACGGCAAAGCACCTCAGTAAAGTTTTGCATTTTCCCTGACGATACCTACAATGTTATTTACATAATATTATTCCTCCTGCTTTTTCTTAAACTATGTCTCGACCAATGACAGAACGAAACAAATCATCATAGTTAAAATCTAGATATATAAATGCGTATACTGTATGATTCAATTGAAAACAGTGCATCAAAATGGTAATGTTTATTATTAGATCAAAAGTGTCGGTATTTCAAATCGATTCTTACATAAGATAGGTAAATTGCAACATAAACCTATCTAGATAAAAACTTATTAGTCTAGTAAACAAGTAGGTGATTAATTAACTTTACGCAAATAAAGTATTCTTATCTTCATTTTTGCTGTACGACAAGGAGAGATAGATTGTCAACGATGAATCTCAAGACTATTTTATGTATTGTTTATTTGCCACGTAACTGAAAAAAATAAAGAAAATAAATGAATTTATTTCATTGGAATATCTAATATAAATAATTTAATGAATATTTTATTGTTACAGGTGAAAGTTCGGGGTCATGTTCTGAAGAAGAAATTAACAATGTTTTACCTGAAGATCTCCGCGATCGCCCTGAAACGCACATGTGCCCCAGATGTCAGGAGCAATTCGAAAACTTTAACGATTTCTTGTATCACAAACGACTTTGCGATGAAAAAGCAATTCAAATGGGTGAAGAGAGAATGCACTCAGATCCCGAAGACATGGTTGTGTCTGGGGACGAAGAAATGGATAGCCCCAACAAACGATTAGAACAAGTAAGAAGGCATCGTCAGGATGCTGAAAATAATAATAGCCTAGAAGATGGGGAAGCCGAAGTACCTGAAGCTGATGTTCCTCCTGTTGGATTACCATTTTCGGTAGCAGGGCATGTGACACTAGAAGCACTTCAAAATACGAAGGTTGCTGTGGCACAATTTGCTGCAACGGCAATGGCTAATAACGCCAACAATGAAGCTGCTTTACATGAGCTGGCAGTATTACAGAGTACGTTGTTCACATTGCAGCATCAGCAAGTGTTTCAACTTCAATTAATAAGACAGTTGCAAAATCAATTATCATTAACGAGGAGAAAAGATGATCAACCACCAAGTCCACCACCGGTTGAACAAGAAGCGACCGCTCCATCGACTCCGGTTCGATCACCATCACCGCCTCGTCCGCCACGGGAGCCATCTCCTGCTGTACCGACTCCTCCCTGTAGCCAAAGCTTGCCATCGACCCACTCGCATATCACACCTAAAATTGAACCGATTTCCATCCCTAAACCGCCAACCGCATCTCCACCTATGATGTCACACCCACCCTACAGCTCCATCTCGTCATCATTAGCTTCTTGTATTATCACGAATAATGATCCTCCACCGTCCCTTAATGAACCAAATACGCTTGAAATGCTACAGAAGCGAGCGCAAGAAGTACTTGACAATGCATCACAAGGCTTATTAGCAAATAATTTAGCTGACGAACTGGCCTTTAGAAAATCTGGCAAAATGTCACCCTATGATGGAAAAAGTGGAGGTAGAAATGAACCGTTTTTCAAACACAGATGCAGATATTGTGGAAAAGTATTTGGAAGTGACTCTGCACTTCAAATACACATTCGGTCACATACAGGCGAGCGACCTTTTAAATGTAATGTTTGTGGATCAAGATTCACAACAAAAGGAAACCTTAAAGTTCACTTTCAAAGACATACATCTAAGTTTCCACACGTAAAAATGAACCCGAACCCAGTGCCAGAACACTTAGACAAATACCACCCCCCACTTCTTGCACAACTATCTCCGGGGCCAATTCCAGGGATGCCCCCACATCCTCTTCAGTTTCCTCCTGGTGCACCAGCTCCATTCCCGCCAAGCTTGCCATTGTACAGACCAACGCATCATGATTTACTTCCTCCACGCCCACTCGGTGACAAGACACTTCCACCACACCCATTGTTTACAATGAGAGAAGAGCAAGATGCACCTGCAGATTTAAGCAAACCTTCTGCACCCAGCCCATCAAGATTAACATCTGACATGTTTAAGTCTGAACCACAAGACGATGAGAGCCATCGCGATTCTAGTTTTGAAGAAACTGACCGAATATCACCTAAGCGAGAGCCAGAGGAGAATGAACCCGTACATGACGCAGAACAAGATCGATATCCATCCACTTCACCCTACGATGACTGCAGTATGGACTCGAAGTATAGTAATGAAGACCAAATTGGAAGAGAGAGTCCTCACGTGAAGCCGGATCCTGATCAACCGGAAAATCTTTCAAGTAAGAATCGGTCGATAACTGGACCAATTTCAATAGCAACGGGACTTCGTACTTTTCCCAGTTTTCCATTATTTCCCAATTCCCCTCCCAGCAGTATCTCCTCGGATTGTCATAATCCATTCTACAACTTTACTCAGACGGTTGTTGAACCAGACCTTACTAGAGACCCTATGATATATAATTCACTTCTCCCTAGACCGGGCAGCAATGATAACTCATGGGAAAGTTTGATAGAAATAACGAAAACTTCAGAAACATCCAAATTACAGCAATTAGTTGACAATATTGACAATAAAGTGTCTGATCCAAATGAATGTATTGTGTGTCATCGTGTCCTTTCTTGTAAAAGTGCCTTGCAAATGCACTACCGAACTCACACCGGTGAAAGACCATTTCGTTGTAAATTATGTGGTCGAGCATTTACTACCAAAGGAAATCTTAAAACCCATATGGGTGTTCACCGTATTAAACCTCCTTCTCAAATTTTACACCAATGTCCTGTTTGCCATAGAAGGTTTCCCGATCCGAATATTCTTCATCAACACATTCGAACACACACAGGCGACCGTTACAGTACCCCTTTCGATCAATTAATGATTCGCGACGTAACTGACAGTCAATCAGTAAGCAATAATGAATCTGAATATGGCCCTTTCTTTTCTATTCCAACCCCAACCTTTCCAACACCGTCCACTCCCGGCGACCGTTGGGCGGACTCCCGCGGAACCGACGATGAGAGCGGCCGTGACGAGCGCGAGCTTCCTACTCGGGAGTTCGACGATGAATCTGATAATGTAAAGGATCGTCGAACTTCGCCGCTCTCCGTCTGCGCCACGGCGTCCGAATGCGAAATGAAAACCATCACCACAACGGCTTCCCTCCCATCGGCGACAGGTTCGGAGAGCGGGCGGAGTGCGCGAGCTTCACCGCCATCACCGTCCCCGCCGCCGTCGGCGCTGTCTACGCCGCCAGGGCTGCCGCACCATTCACCGCTGCCCTCGCCGCCTACGCCCCTGGCTGCACTGGGCGCCCTCGGCGGATCGCCTTTCAGCCCGCTCGGACTTGCGTTCCCTCCCGCAGGTATGCGAATGCGGGATCTTAAATAATCGATCATAAGTCCGCCCCGGTCGTCCATTTTCCATTTCCTCACGAATCCTTATACTATATTATACTTATTACCTACCACCTAACTTACCGGGTGCTCCAGGGCGTGATGAAAATACGTTAAAACGTAATGAAAATTTATTTATATTTTTATACTATGTGATAACTTTAATCTGTCAAATAAAACCTACTTATTTGTACGCAGTGCGTGGAAACACAACGTGTACCATCTGCTACAAAACCTTTGCGTGCAACTCAGCACTGGAGATACACTACCGAAGTCACACTAAGGAGCGACCTTTTAAATGCACCGTCTGTGACAGAGGCTTCTCTACTAAGGTGAGTTGAAATAATTGTACAGTAGTGATTTAGGATATTTACTTAATAAATAAACTATTTCGGAACGCACCGGCATGTTTTCCCGCAATCCAGTTACATTATTGCGTTAGATGAATAAATCGTATTATTAAAACCAAATTCCTTATTTCTAATCGTATAAACTGCGATCGAGTATCTTTGGCTCGCTGCCAGTTCATACTTTATTGTTACACAAATAGCGACACATATCTACGCGTTTACGAGGTTTCCTACAATTTTCACAACATACAAATACCTTATTGCTTTCGAAAACAAGCGTTAATGTCGGCGACTTAATTGAAATATTAGAATTGATAACGGGGTTAATGTTGAGATAGGTACCGTACATAAGATAGTCGGTTTACCAAAAAGCAACGCAGTGTTGGTGTTCGAAACTGCATACTCCGGTTTCATTTCATCCAAGTTTCAGCGCATTAATTTTGCACGCTGTAATTACAAGTCTCTAGTCGACGCCTCTGCAGTCTGCTCGCATAAGTTTCGGTCGTTACTCGTTGTCTTCCTCTAGCGCCCAGACTTGCTGAGTAATTGACGATCAACTTTACTATGTCGTAGGCCTGTTTAATCTGATTTATCACACCATATTAAGCAAATAACATAAATCACCTGTTAAAAATATTAGGCATTAACGCTAAAAAGCAATACCTAATATATTTCAAAACAAAGTCATCTAAAGGTTGATTCAAGAACGATGCATCAATTTTATTATCTTTTTACGCACGTTAATAATAATTAAATATCTGACTTCGTTCTTCATGTATAATTGCTGTGGATACCATAAAAGAGCATCATTACGATCTATTTATGTTAGGCAAGAAATGAACATTGACTTTCGCGGATTTAGCAGCGTGCCTTGTTCACTTGACGCGCTCAGATATGCAACACTTGCTTTACATTAAAGCGCTATTCTCTATACATCACCTTTCTATTGTTATTATCCCGGTTCCAAGTATCGTGGTTTCTACTCTAAAGGATACAGTTAAAAATTATTAAGTCAGCTCACGTTACACAAACATATTACAACTATTATTAAACGTTTGTATGTAGATAATTTTAGTAGCTTACTTGCGACATTTCACATCCTTATATAACAATTATTTTCAACATGTGAATCTACAAATAAATCATAAATTCCTTATTGATAACAATTAATGGTTCCAATCATATGTAATAATTGTTATCGTAAATATTGATATAATTAATACAACATTTAAGGCAACGCAGGGAATATTTTTACATTTATGGCGAATCAAGTTTTATAATCAGTTCGGCCAAAATTTTAAGCAAAGGTGGGCTTGCGGAGATTCGTCGCCACAGAAAATGATAAGTCATAAAAACAACGTCACGAAAAACGATCGGAATATTAATTCATGTCGTAAAATATTTATTACTTATAAATCCTTGAGCCTTTACCTACGCTTCTCGTCATAAAAAGATTATTTATGCGTGACAAAATAACATTTTTCGATATGTTTCCCCGAGTGGCCATGCGGGAGTTATCAATAAAATATGCCTAGATTTTTACGACGGCGCCGCAATTTCATTTATAATGCCTTTATTCCCTATTATTTGGATTTGACTGCCTTTATAAATCAATTAACTTACAGAAAATATTTAGTGCGAAATTAATATTTATCTATTTTCCATACAAAATTAGGATTAACTTCTAAATTGTCGTCATAAATATTTTCTAACCTGTTCTGAGTACGTACTGAAATCAAGTATGAAAAATTTTATCCAGATACGAATGATTTAGGGTCAACTTACTATGATTTTGTTCGCAATCAAATTCACGCTTTTAATTTTAAAATTGTCGTTTCCATACAATTGTATTTACGGGCATCCATCTATTCCATACGGCCTTCGTTACTTTTAACCGTAAATATAATTATTAAATCCAGAGGTCCTGGATTCGATATACAATATCAATATCTTTTTCACCATTGGGGCTTTACGGAACTTAATGTAGATATTGAATTGCTTTTCACGGATGGTGGTTACGTTGTCTTCATACTAATGTTAAACGCTCAATTACAAGGGTTTTATCATAATTATGCAATATATAATGTATTTAAACGGCGTTAATGGACTGTTAATAAGAATGGTTTAAGTGTGAAATGTTTTAATAACTAGGTATTACTAATAAGGCAATTCAATAGTGAAGTCGAAATCAAGTATTATTACCATTTGACAAGACGGCAAAGTACGTTACGAAAATGAATATTAAAATACTAAAAACTTTACCCTATTTACTGTACTGTTATTTAATAAATATATATTATATAATAACATTTAGGCTAAAAATAATGTTGAGAATTCAGACTCAATATATAATTTTTAGGCAGAAAAATTGACTAGTTACACCGTAAGTTTTACCGGAGTTTGACAAAGTCATTGACAAGTCTACAATTAGTTTGAAAAAGTACGTAACATATTTCCGCGTCAGATGTTTGTACAAAAATCATACAACGCCGCTGGTCCGAATTTGCAAAACTGCAGAAGTTACCGTTTAATACATTTTCATGGCCATAGATGTCGTTAATATGGCAACATAGATTCTAATCATAATATCAAATATGTTATCTGTAAACGGGATGTGGCAGCCTTTGACCACGATTGCTGAAAATCCATCGAAACGTTGAGCTACGTAAATAGTGAATGAGATCGTATGCGTTCATATTATCAATTCCAAAACATTTTCTAAACATATTTTAGTTTGAAATGAAGAGATACGTTAAATATTTTGTTACTTAAACAGACATTTTACATTATTTGATAACGATAATAGCGGTTGGTAAATGTTTTTAATATGGTTAACATTAAAATAATTACAATTAATAAACTTGTTTAAAGCAACGGTATGTAGGTAACCATAATGAAAATTGTCCTTTTTATGTTTGTATTCAATTAATAATGCACGCTCCCATTAAAAATCAACCATCTTAAAGCTGAGTTGAGCCCATTTTTGGTTGAATTTGAAGGTTTCTGTATTTTTTCTACAAAATGTTTCGTTTAACCCTGTCGACTTGAATATCATTATTAAAAAAACCTAAATATAAAAGTTGACATTTTGATTCCAGCTTCTATCAGGTTCAATTGTTTTGTTAATTACGTGCGAAAGAACCAAAAGTCGTAAGCAAAAGTTATTCATAGTATAGTGTCAATAAAATGTCCTATTAGATTCATAACCTAACCTCACTCTGTTATGGATAGCAAGAATTTGCAAAACGCCAACATTTTACACCTTAAACGTGTCTAGTGTTCAATAGCCGTAAAATATTGGAAATATTTGTACCGGAGCAATGTGAATGTCAGATCAGTTGTTCAAGTATCGGGTACAAGCGAGACCTTATCGTCTAGTTGCCTGCTTACAAGCACATTTAAAATTACAATAAGTGTCGCCAACACCACTGTCTACAGATGAAAGTTCGCGCGGACTATGTATCGATTATTCTGATCAGTTTATTGACTCCGAATAGTCTTAGATTTAAAACATTTCTATTTCTAATAAGAAAAAGTTTTGACTTAATGCGTAAAGCGCCATCTGTTGTTGGATAGCAGCGTTTTAAAGCAGTAGAAAACAACTGTTAATAAGCATCAATTTTTTTTTACTTCAATGATTATATTTTATACACGTACTTATCTATTCCAAAACTGCGAAATCACTGCTTTTTAAATTATTTAAAAAGAATCAAAAATATATTCGTCAGGAAATCAAGAAAATATGTCGCATCACAATTTGACATTGATTAACTTCACATACATATTTAATCATTTTAAAGCAAATTAATTCTGAAATATAAATAAAGTTATCAACGATGCATACGAATTGCCTAATTAATAAAATAAATAACTACTAAATTACCAAAGTACGCGACCTCTATTATAAATTCAAAATTGAAGTCTGTATTTCCATTAAAAATAAAATAGTTATACAATTCAGCGTACATACTATGCGCGTTTAGGTATATTAAAGATTATATTAAAACGGTACATTCATCCCTAAAATTTTACGTTTCTATGTTCTGTGGGTCTTCATTATGAGACAATGAGTTCTATATACGAATAATAAATTTACGACGAACGGTAACACTTACCTGTACTCTTTTATTATAAAAACCTAATCAGTTGTTGTAATACACAATATCTATCTAAGCAATCGTCGTTTTCCCACAAATTGTAACGCTATCATGAAGAGATGAAGGGATAAGTTTTAGTGTAATAAAACTGATTTGGTTTTTATGAATAAGTATACCTAGAGTTGAAACTTCCCGTAAAAGATTACTAAAGAATTTGCCGGCGCGTTCCTATATGAATCAGTCGCAATCGAATTTTATACTACTCTCCGATTTATTTTTTTAATGTTTATCGGATGCCTATCCGAGAAGATATTTGTGTGTTCTTTTTTTGAAAGTAAAATTATTTCCAATGTTTACAATTTTGAATGTAGTTTTTAAATACTTTAGTAAAATATACCCAGATATGTTTTTGCTTTTGAATCTGTCTCTCTTTAACTTTGTAAGTAAATATGTTTCCTGTGTAACTGACCCATTGATAAATTTGTTTTACCCTTTAATCCTGTGTGTGCGTGTGTGTAAATTTGCGTGTATTTGTGGTTCCAGAGCAGTGGCGGTTGCCAATGCGGCAGGCGCGCACGTGCCCCTCGCCCGCCACACGCCACTGCTTTGGACCTCTGGAACGCCTTCGTCTATCCGGTATGAAAGAGTGACGCCTGAGCGTGTACTCGGCAGGGTATCTATGAACACGACGCTAATCCTATATACTTTTGATTTAATTATCTGAGTTTTTGTCTGCGTAAAATTAGAATAAAAGTAGCCTATTAAAAGAAATTGTTATATTAAATCGATTACTAGTTTAGACATGAATATACTTACATTTTATTTCTGTTTAGCGTTAGCTCAATGCTTCCATAAATCTATTTAAGCAATAATATTGCAAAGCAATTTTTTTTACAAAATCTGATAAAAATCGAAGGTGAATCATATTAGCGTAGTCTTCATAGATATTCTGTTATTGCTTCCCTCAAATTCAATAACACAAGACATTGTAAACTAATACATTTCATTTACAGGGTAACATGAAGCAACATATGCTTACGCATAAAATACGTGATATGCCACCAAGCTTCGATAAGAACGGAAGTAACCCAGCGAGCAGTGAAGATGGACGGGAACCAAGTCCCGAGAGGCGATCTTCGCCCGATAAAATGGATCTGAAGCGGTCACCCCCAGTACACCCGCCACCACCCATACATCACCCGCCCTCTATTGATATGCCACCTTTACCAAAGAGACCTACAGGTAATAATATCGACATTCTGACAATAATTCAAAAAAGTTTAACAGGTATAATATTATTATTATAATTACATCGCTTTACATAATATATCTCACTTTTTGTATAATAATTTTTATTCCCATATAATACAGATTATGTAAATTAACCCATTGTTTTATTCCTACGTGGGTAATAAGTAGTTTTAAGTATAGCATAAATCAGTGCTTTAAAGTGTTATCGTTTCGTTCCAGTGCCAAGTGCGCCTGTACACCCGCCACTCTCAGCATCATCGAAGCATTTATGCGGAGTGTGTCGCAAGAATTTCTCGTCTTCGTCAGCTCTTCAGATTCACATGCGGACTCATACTGGCGACAAACCATTCCGCTGCGCAGTCTGCCAGAAAGCTTTTACTACAAAGGGAAATCTAAAGGTAACGTTTCAATTCCAATATGCGTGTTTGATCATTTGATAGTTCTTTTGATATTTTAATACAATTCTAAAATAAGTCACAATTCATATGACATATCGCCTTATTAACGTGATCCTAGCTAGCTACTAGAACAGGTTTAAAGGTACAATATCGCCGAATGAATATACGATTTAATTCGGATACATTTTCCAACTGTTTGATTTTTTTTTATTTATAAGGCACGCGAACAATATACATATGTACAGACTACAGACACAAAAGAAATAAAACACTTTTACACAAATTATTTTATGATTACAAGATTTATATAATTTTATCTAAAAGTCTAGTACTTAATAAAATTTGTATTTCGTTCAGGTACACATGGGGACTCATATGTGGAGCGGAGGAGCATCACGACGCGGGCGCCGTATGTCCCTGGAGCTGCCACCACGGCCTTTGCACGAGCCTCATGATCTGCTGCGACGACCTGACCTATTCTACCCCTATCTCCCTGCACCCTTCCTTAACGGCATGCAGCAAAAGGTAAGAAATATTACAATTTACTCGACACTGTTTGTTTAAAATATTTTTCAACCCGTAAACCGTATATGCGAATCGATTCACAACGTCCGATAGACAGATGTTTTAAAAAATTGTGATAATTTTTTATTATATTAATCCTTTTTTTTTATATTATATCATTGAAAACATTTTGACAATATGAATGCTACATATTTAATGATTCTCATAAATTAATATTTTCCTCAGCTGAATGAAATATCGGTGATACAACAAAGCGCTGGGCAGAACGGAGTAGCCGGTAAGTTCCCGGGTCTACTTGGCTTCGGTGCATTTGGGGCTGGTCGACCTGGTGCAGCGTCACCTTTGGAAAGGCCGCCATCTTTGGAGAACGATGAACGTCAAGCTGCCATGCGGGAGTTAGCTGAACGCGGGCGGGAACTCGCGGAGAGACGGCAGATGCGCGAAGAGAGTGATCATTACAGATCTCCTGTGCACGCTCCGCCTACACCCGCGCAGCCTCCTTCACCCGCATCACATCACCCGCATCAACATCCTTTAGGCTCTCTACCACCACCCGCTAGAACCGAAGGTCTCACTGTCTGAACCTCTAGATATCGATAAGGGGACTTTTCTCACTTCAGAGAGCATCACTGTTTCTTAAACATCACAGACTAGGTACATTTGTAAATAAACAGTCTGGAAGGTGCATAGAAGCGACAGAGAGAAACAAAACGCAATACGACTTTATGGACAGTGGTGCGATCTGAGTCTAGCGTGACCCTATTGATCGTCGTCGACCACATTCCAAAGACCGATAGCGGGCAAGTCACCAACGATCTAGTATTCTCAAATATGTACAAAGAAAAAAGGTACTCAAAGTGAAGGACTGATCTTAAATATATTGTGTTAGCGTAAGACACGTATGTGTATCGATGTATTTATAGAGTCGTTATTCCAAGTGTTATTACGCCTATAGTATTACTATAAGTATGCACGAGTACGGGCCGGGGGCAATGCGGGACTCAAGAGTCCCACTATATGTCATTACTCTGTGATAATGCACATAAAGAGGCTGTGTCTTTCGGACGGAAGTATGAAATCAGATATATTAGATGCAGTCGAATGTGCTTCAACATCAAAAATAATTATAAATTATCCCAAAAATTAATTATTCATAAATCTATATCGTAAATTGTAAATAAAATGTATAATATTTAGTTTTGTAAGTAAAATAGTTAAATTACATAAAATTATGCTATATCTATATAATTATGTAAGTAGAGTGCGCTATGCATGATTTTCTTTAAAACCACATTCCAATGTGAAGAGGTTCAACTTTGTGTCACCAGAGATACATCAGATTTCAAGGCGACAAAGAATCTCCTTTGGCAACGAAAATTTTATACTTATAATGAATTAAATGTGAATACAACAATACAATAATAAAATACACTTTATAACTAGGGTACTGTAGTTGGCACTATCCCACATTTTAATTTTGAAAAATATTTTTAAAAAGCTTACTTTGTAATAGGCCGATCAATTGCTTGCTGGGTTTTAAAAATGTATTTATTATATGATTTTAAAATTATCGTGTTGTCGTATTCATGTGGTACAGGGGAATGTACTTACCTTACATTATTAACTTATTCTCGCTCTAAGTACTCAATATATTTACTATAATATTTAACTGTGGTAACAGAGGATAATGACATATTCATATCATGTAAATTAAAAAAGTATTTGCATTTGAGGTCTACATAGATTTAAGTCATAGCTATATTTCTTTAGGATATTACAACATATCTCTGTAAAAATATGTATTAGGTATTCAGACTGTTTAAGTTCTTTTCCAAAAATGCATTTCGATGTACCTTAACCTCTTTTTTCGAACTTAGATGTGTATAAATGTTCTGCTAAATTATTTATATTGTCAAATCATGCATACACTCTTAGCCCCAAGTTCACCGATGTATTGACGAAACGTTTTAATTAAAACTGAAT
The DNA here is from genome assembly GCA_905332375.1 of Pieris macdunnoughi. Lineage (NCBI taxonomy): Eukaryota > Metazoa > Arthropoda > Insecta > Lepidoptera > Pieridae > Pieris > Pieris macdunnoughi. Next base: position 7,222,250 of record CAJOBZ010000002.1, read on the forward strand.
TAAGCCAATGAGAAAAGCGGGCCGTTAAAATGTCGATGAATTTGCGCCGTAGTATTAACGCTTGGGGGACGCTAGGTCTCAAGTTTAGTTGTCTAGAATAAATTCTCATAGCACCTACAATATAATTTTCATGTTGCGAATAGATATAGAGTAGTGTAGTCATGAATATGATGTGTCATGTCCATGTCAGTATAAACGATCAAGTGTAAATTATTAAATGTTTATGTAAATGTCCAGAAAGTATTCAAATTATTTAAAAAACAATTATTACACTTATTTTTCTTTTTTTGTTCTCCTTTACCTGAATCCCGTTTTTGTTTCTTATATAAAATTTATCTAAAATAATAAATAATACAGAATATTAAAACAAAATACACTTTATGCCTAAAACCCAGTATGATAAAACTTGATTCGGCCCCATTACGGAATTTTACCCACAACCTCTAATCAAACCCAAGAAGACCCCTAGTATATATAAAATTCTTAACGGTACATAGCTTTATGTATTAAAAATAGCATACATAACTATGTTATATGTGTATTTTACAATACATTTAAATTCAATCTTGACGATCCAATACAAATCACATCCTTTATTTACTACAAAAAAGTAATGTATTTGTTGTATTAACAAGGTAACCTGTTAACCGTTAAATTAAATTTTCACTGTATAATATCTGTGAAGACTACAGAGTTATATCGGTTCATACAATAGACAAACCATTCTACAAAATAAAAAAGTTTTGTTAAAGACTTTATTTCATTTATAAGTATGATAAACACTATGACAATTATACATCCATATTAAACTAGAAGTTAATCACACTAGCGAGTTTCTTGACTCTATTAAGCAGTAAGTCGCCCTCGCGAATGGTGGCTTGGTAGAGATGCGAACGATCGGCATCTGCGCCGCGACCAGCGCCTGTCACCACACAACCCGCCACTGCATCTATACGACATTGGAGACGGCCGGCCGCTGTAAAACTGTGAACGGGATTATTGTATGTGAAGACCCATTGCCAATTGGACATCTGCGTGATTCGATTTTTAAATAATAATTTAAATTATCGAGAAACATCAGACTGTTTTGATCTGATTTAATTTTGATGATTTGATCATTGAATAGGGATGTCTATTTTTATGATTAAGACATACCGGTTTCCTCACGATATTTAACTTTTGTTTCAACGGAAATCCAGACATGTTAAGTAAATAACATAGCGTTAATATACTATGTATGTCCTGGGTTGAGTCGATTGTTACGTCGCTAGTGAGTGAACGCATTTCCTTTAATTAATATGTTGCAAATTTGGAGAATATTGGCTTAAAGCTAAGGCCATTATGCTATGAATATTATTAAAATATTATGATGCTATAGATACTAGAATTCAAATATTTCTATCAAGTATTACAATCTCGTCTCTGGACGCGATCTTAGTCATTTTATATTATTTATAATGATATATATGTTGTATAATATATATGTTGTATAATATATATATTATATAATTAATAAAATTATAAAAACGCGACCCGTGAGGTCATGAGTTCGAATCACAACTGTCACCGATGGAATTTTTATATGTTCGTATTTAACACTCGCTCGTACGGTAAAGGAAAACATCCTGAGGAAACCGGCATGTCTTAGACCCAAAAATTTACAGCGAATGTCAGGCATAGAAGGCTGATCACCTACTTGCCTATTCAAAATATTAATGATCATGAGTCAGAAAAAATTTTTTCGTCGTCTGAGGTCAACAAGACTTAAGAGGCAGTAGCGCCACTGTTTTTTAATAAACATTAAAAATTAGAACAAAGATTTACTGTAATTAACTGTTTCACAAGTATCTAAAATAACTTACGTAGAAATCTCATCTTCAATGAATTCCCTGGTTACTCCAAAGGTGTCGGCAATGTTGTCGAGACTGAGCGAGCGATACGCGCGTAACAGTTGAACGTACGCCTTAATGCGCGCTTCGCGTACGTAGTGCTGGTAGTGTGGACGGAACACGGGGTCCACGCAAATCTGAGTTTCCACCTGAAAATACCATTTATGGGTTTTAATCTAGTAAAATACGTATCAAATTAGCCTGAAACAAAGGGATTATTATATTTTAAAATATTATAATATGATACAAGAGAAGGCCCTGTGTCTTAACTATTTGTAATGTTGTGTGCTTAACTAAATAAAGTGCCTCCAGCACTGGTAGCGATGAAGGCACATGTGCTTTGCTTGTGGGTTTTATTTCAGTAATAATTTTAGCCCAGAATTTTTTTAAAGAAAAATAATATGAAATGTCCACATAATACAACCAATACTTTTAAATTTTTCTTATATTCAATTTGCCAAGAGATTGCTTGATTGCTAGCAATAAATCCTCTCATTGCACAATGTATTTTTCATTAATGAAATTGTACTGTACTTCTCATTTCACGATTAATTCTGTTTTCAATAAAGTGGTAATTCATATTTGTATATATACATAGATCAGTCTGCTCTGTACTAGAGAATAAGCAACACAATTAACACTTACCCAAGCGAGACTCTTCATAAAATCAGCGTACCGACACTCATGAAGGGATTCAACCAATTCCCTTAGTTCCGGGAATCGCGAGCGTAAAGCTTGTACTGCCGCGCCTTGACGACGCAAAGCCGCTTGCAACGCGTGACGCTCGAGAGCCAATGCACAAGCCAACACGCAGTATTGTATTATAGTCCCTGGTGGATAATATCAGTTATTGAAACTTATTTGCTACAAGTAATTTCATTAAAAATTATATCATGTCACTATTTCCATATTATTAACATGATAACTGTCGAACTATAATGATATGAGTGTGTCATCATAACAAAAAAAAGTCTTTTGGCACTGCAGCAACTTCATCCATCAGCAATCCCACAACAATTCTTTGGGACTTTTGACCAGGTATGAATCAAATTATTAAAAGTTACTATATTTTATATTCGAAGTAAAATAAGTGTTATATAACAGTAAGTATAAATTATAGATTATATATTAAAAGTACATTTGAATAAGTTATTATATAAAGATTTTAAATACAATACTTCATCCAGCTTTGTTGTTGAAATTATTAAAGTACTTTTAGGAATCTAGAATTGCCAAATTTGAACAAAAGATACTAGTTTTAAAGAAAGATAGAGTTTAGTCTCTTATTGTTGTACAAATTTATCCTTTGATTATTTGTAAATTTATCCCCAAGAAGCTTTAAATAGCCATATGTATGGAAAACCTCTTTTAGAAGCACAACTCTATAAAAGATACATACCAAAATCAACCAATTCATATGACTCAAATGTTGAAACACAGTCAATAAAAAGATCAGCTGAACGACTGTAATCCCTCACTGCCAAACAGTAGATAGCTTCATATGCCTTAAGTTTGTTACGGGACCTCCAATCACCGCCTTTGTCTACTAACTCATGGGCCTGAAAATTGTAAAATTGTGGTTTATTGTTAATTTACATAGTGTTTAAGTAATATTTATATATAGGTTAGTGAATGTTGAAATGTGACTCTCCTAAATTAAATTGAGATTTTTTAAATATCTTAATATATTCCTTAACTTAAGATTTAATCATTACAATTTAAACTTTAATGCACTTAATACTTAAATTTAAGTTCACAGTGCTTCAAAAGTAAATTTAATTTAAATTTTAAGGACCAAATAAAGAGCTTGGGGAAGCCTTCTTATCTGAAATTGTTTGAGTTTTACTGGAAACTAAACCCTAGCCTTCTTTATTAAAATCACTGTTTCACCAAATGGTACATACACAAATAATTAAGTGAAAATTAAATAGAAGCATCTAACTTCTACCTTATTGATGTATTTGCCCATATCTTTGACATTACATCCGTGGAAGTATGAAATTCTGAATAGAGCAAATATAGCATCAAGTCTTCTGTTGGTTGTCAATGTGGAGTCTTCATATTTAGATTGGGCTAACACGGTTGCAGCATCTTTGTCACCAATGGAACACAGATAATCTAATCTAAAATTAAATGAATACATACATTACTCACACTGGATTGTGTTTTATATTCTATTCGATGATAGTTGATGATAGTTCCGGCTCCGACTGTCTAGACGTAAATACATAGTGTAACGAAGCTCCGTATTTCTACGAATAAACTGTGAATATACTGTGAGCTCCGGTGTAAAAACATTTAAATTTCATACATATTGTGATAAACTATACTGCAACTAAAACATCCAAGTGCAAACTGTGTTATCAAGATAATTGTTCAGTGGTTAAAAAGTGGAAAAAACTTTTGAGGCTACCTGCCAAACAAACCGAGTATAGACTATAGACACAATTTCAACAAAACTAAGGCGGGTCAGTACTACCAACATAATAGTCCTATTAAGCTGCGTTCACAATAATACGTTTCATTTCACGTAAGCGACAGCGGCAAAAATGGATAACCTTCAATCTTTTTTTTGAACAAATGAAAATAGAAATGTCAAAACAAACCGATGACATTATGGCACGGATTGATGAAAAACTAGTTCCTTTTAGACTTGAAATGCAGGAATTAAAATCAGAAAATGAGAAATTAAAGGAAAAAATAAACAATCTTGAAAAAATTTAGAAGATACAACAACCTAATTTTATATGGAGTAAAAGAAACCGAAACATCGACTATCGACCTAATCGAAATAATCAAAAAGAAATTTGAACATGATTTAAACATTACTTTTGAAGATAGGGATGTGAACACGATCTATAGAATTGGCAAAAATAACACAAAAAACGGAAAAGAAAGGCCTATCCTCCTAACATTCGTGAACGCCTGGAAGAAAAACGAGATAGTGGTAAATAAAAAGAAATTGAAAAACTTGTATTTATCTGAAGACTACCCGAAAGAAATATTGGACATGAGAAGGAAACTACAACCAAAATTGGAAGAGGAAAGGAAGAAGGGCAATTATGCATACATAAACTACGACAAGCTAATTATTAAACAGGGCAAACCAGGTAACGAAAAACGCAAAAGGGAAACATCAACCTCGCCTAACGCAATAGAGCACCCTCACAAACAACAACTGTCAACAAAAGCAGCTCGGTTAAATGCATTCGACATAATGAGGAATAGAAGTAATTCCTTACCTTCTGCCAATGTGCCAACCGTTCAGAATCTATAGGATATTGCCATCAGCCACCGGAACAAAACATTAAACAGACGAGAACTAATAGATAAAAGAAACAAAACATTCCCCAATCCGACTTGTCATCGTGGGGAATCAGACTACAACCCTCCACCAAATAGAGAAATAGATCATGGTATGAAACGAACACTCAAAATCTGCAATTATAATGTAAAATCGCTAGGATCAATAGAACGATTCCTTGAATTGACTAATGCTCTAAAAAATATTAACTGGGACATTATAGGCCTTGCAGAAGTCCGAAAAATGGGATGTAAGATAGAAGAGCACAGCGACCTTATATTTTGCTATATTGGCGAAACTAAAGGACTATATGGAGTGGGATTCCTTATCAAGAAAATGTATAAAAATAACATCATCAACTTTATAGGAATCTCTGAAAGAGTAGCACTTCTACAAATGAAGTTTGATTGCTTCTCTTTTTCAATAATCCAAGCATATGCACCGACAGAGAGATCAACAGAAGAAGAAATTGAAAATTTTTACAAAGACATTGAATTTGCTCACACAAAGACAGAAGGGAAGGTCATTGTCATGGGAGATTTCAACGCGAAAATAGGATGTCCAAAAACAAACTACTATCCAGTAATGGGAAAATATGGTTACGGAGTGCGGAATGATAGAGGGGAACGGCTCTTAATTTATGCTCATCAATACAAACTATCCATAATGAACTCATTTTTCAAAAAGAAAGCAAGCTCTAGATGGACATGGTTATCACCCGACCACAAAACTAAAAATGAAATAGATTTTATTATGATAACCCACAACAAACTTATAACTAATATTGAGGTACTTAACAAAGTTGAATTCTCTTCCGATCATAGATTAGTGAGAGCAACATTACTTTTGAGTAGTCCAGTAAAGAGCAGAAAAACCTATACAACACCAGCTAATATCCCCAAGACAGAAACAGAAATAAAGTGCTACATCGGAAATATACAAAAACATACAGAAAATATAAAAACAGACAGCATTGATATTCAAACATACTACAATATCCTGGAAAAAGGCATAACAGAGAGCTTAAAATACAAAACCAATATGTATCCCCACCAACACAATATCTTCTCAAAAGACACAATGGAACTTTTAAAAAGGCGCACGGAACTACTACACACAAAGAACAAAACTAAAGATATGAAAACAGAACTAAGCAGAATATACAAAGAGACTAATAGATCAATCCGTAAGGACTACAACAACCACAGATACGAGATTATTACAAGGAACATTAAACATTTTAGAAGTGCCAAAAAAGCATACAAAGAATTAACTACACACAAGTCCTGGATTCGAAAACTTGAAAATAACTCACTAAAAACAAAATCCAGAAAAGATGTAATAAATCACGCTACTAACTTCTACAAAAACTTATATAGTAAACAAAATAACCCCGAAATCATATCGCAAACAACCCATACGAACACGACAGATCACATCAGACAAATTGAATACTCCGAAGTTTATGATCATATGAAAAAGCTGAAAGCCGAGAAGAGTCCCGGACCAGACGGAATATGCAATGAGGCACTTAAAATAGGAGCACCCATTTTAACATATCATTTTACGCGATTGTTCAATAAGATACTAGATGAAGAAAAGGTACCAAAACAGTGGTGTACATCGGATATAATCCTTCTCTTCAAGAAAGGAAATCCCTTAGATATAGGGAATTACAGGCCCATAAGTCTGCTGGCAAGTATTTATAAACTATTTTCATCCATAATCTTAAAGAGAATATCTGACGATATTGATAAGCAGCAACCAAAAGAACAGGCAGGATTCAGATCAAGCTTCAGCACAATGGACCACATACAGACATTAGAGCAAGTCATAGAAAAATACAGAGAACACAATAGACCTCTGTATGTGGCGTTCATTGACTATAGCAAAGCTTTTGATAGCATTAGTCACTGTGCAATCTGGAACGCTTTACAATATTCAAATATCAACCAGAAATACATCAATGTTTTGAAATATATCTATACAAAAAGCACGAGCAGAGTTAAATTAGAAACTAGAGGCGACGAAATAAACATAGAACGCGGAGTTAGACAAGGTGATCCTCTTTCCCCGAAGCTGTTTATAGCAGTCCTTGAAACTATCTTCCAAAAACTAGACTGGAAGAACAGCGGAGTGTACATAAACGGACAATACTTAAACAATCTGAGGTTCGCAGATGATATTGCTGTTATTGCTGAGACTGCAAAAGACTTAGACGAAATGATGAGATCACTGGACTGCGAAAGTTCCAAAATCGGCCTTGAAATGAATGTAAATAAAACGAAGATACTAACGAACAATCGGGAGCGCCAGATAGTGATAAAAGGTAATAATATAGAATACGTCAGGCAATACATATACTTGGGCAAACAAATTTCCTTCAAAACTTCAAATAACGAAGAAGAAGTGACAAGGAGAATCAACACAACTTGGAAGAAATTCTGGGCACTAAAAGAAATCTTAAAAGGCAATTACAGCTCACACATGAAAAGGACAATATTTGATACATGCCTGTTACCTTGCTTGCTGTATGGCTGCCAAACTTGGACCTTTACAAATAAAATAAAACAAAAAATTAAAAGTAACCAAACAGCAATGGAAAGGAGTATGCTGAAAATTAGGAAAATACACAAAATTAGGAGCGAAGAAATTCGTCAAAAAACCAAATTAACTGATGCTCTCAGGCACGCACTCTTACTCAAATGGAGATGGGCTGGACACATCTCACGATACCGAGACAGAAGATGGACCATTGAAACCACACGATGGAAAGGACCCATGGGGAAGAGAAATGTTGGTCGACAATTAAGACGGTGGGCTGATGATATAACACACGTCGCAGGAAACGACTGGATACAAATAGGCAGAGACAGGGAGTCATGGAAAAGGATGGAGGAGGCCTTTACCCAACAGGGATCCAAACCTTGTACATAAATAATAATACTAACGGTAATTGTAAGTAACCATTTTTTTTAAATTTAAGCAATTAAGTAGTACTAACAACATTGTAAAACATAAGCAAGTTTTGGAATAAATGGCTTTATTATTATTATTATTATTATTATATATTACTCACACTGGCATATTGCCTATCTAAACATGTATTAAGGCGAAACAGGCAGGGCATGTAATGAAACTTATGTCTTATGTCCTTATTAATATATATTAAGGATAGAGCAGAATAATAGACCACAAGCCCATGAACAAAAAATACCTGTGAAATGACCCAACCTGAATTACGCTTAGAAGGCTGTTACTATATCTGAAAATAGCTCTGAGCACTATGCCGTCATTTCTGAGCGGTACATGTGAGTACGTGAGTGAATGGACTTTCTCATGTACAATGGGGGAATTTCGACTAATTATTAATGAACGGCTTTGTTATAAGTGTATAGATGATTAAAAATAAATGTCGAAAAACCTAGTGCCGTACAAAAGTGATGGTGCCGGAAGTCGGTGCAAATTTTTAATTCGACGACAGTTGCAGGAGCAATATAGGTCATTTATTACTGTACGGCATTTGTGTCATTCCTTTTGGACACATATACAGATACTTTACCCGTAAACGCCGTACATATTTCCAGCGGAGCGGTCGAAAGCCAAGGGTCGGAACCCTACCCCTACACCCATATACCCTAAGGTCATTGTAAAATGTACGGCAACATGTTCAAAATATTATTTAACACGGACAATAATGTTTTATAATTATGCCGTCCAAATATTATAGTTAATATTTGTGTAATTAAATATTTATCGAAATTTCAGGATTTACCAAGTTCTTACTGCTGTAAGATCAGAGAATAATGTACGGCAACTTGTTTTTTTACATAATGTTACTAAATATTACCGTTGTACATTATAGCCGTTCATTATAAATGGTAACAATTAAAAATATTATGATAAAAAATATATGAAATTTCCGAAATTTAGATGACTTTTCAAATGCTCCTAGAGTAATATGGGGAGTAATATTTTCAAAGATTATTGTTATTTTATATGTAACAAATATAAATAAACAAAAAAACCAGATGCCGTACATTTTACTCCAGATTATTCTTTACAGCTGATAAAAACTTCGACGACGTTTGAGGTGTCCCTTAAGGTCATTAATAACTGTACATATCTGAGTATACTACCATAAGGCTATAAAGTATATTTACAGCCTTATCGTACGAGCAGAGAGAGGTAAAGGAAAAATATTTTTAACAAAAATATATATAATACAGGGCGTCCCAAAGTTATGAGACATGAAGGGAAAGTACCTTAAATATCGCAGATAGGGTATTTTACTAAAAGAAGACTTTATGTTATTTATAAAAGTTAGTAATTCTGCATTCAAAGATTTTTTAAAACTACTTGCCTCGTCTGGAAATCGAACCGGCTTAAATTTAAAAAAACACCCTACTTTTATGATGTCAATCGAAAGAATGGCCAAAACCTAATAAGTTTTCTAAAGTAACAGACTCGTAGGGATTTTTTAGGCCGAATACGATAGATAATGTTTTTAATTTGATTAAAAAGATATATTCACGCTGTTCCTTTCTTTTAAAATACTATGTTACTTAAGAAGAGTTATTAGTTTTTGGCCATTCTTTCGATTGGCATCATAAAAGTAGGGGTGTTTTTTTACATTTAAGTCAGTTCGATTCCCAGACGAGGCAAGTAATTTTTAAAAATCTTTGAATGCAGAATTAATAACTTTTAAAAATAACATAAAGTCTTCTTTTAGTGAAATACCCTATCTACGATATTTAAGGTACTTTCCCTTCATTTCCCATAACTTTGGGACGCCCTGTATTGGTAGGCGGTGGTAGCGGACTATCGAAAGTGTACGGCATTTATCTTTTATTGAAGATTGTCTAAAGTATTAATAACCTGTGTTATTGCCGTACAGATAAAAGTCACCGGAAAATGACTCTTTTCTGAGAAAAGTAATTTGCCCCATACACCTATGTGTTCCACAAAAAATGTACGGCATGCTGGAAAATGTTATCTATTTGTGAAGTACTCTCAAGATCATTTAATTTTATGTTGATTCATATCATCATCACCTATGTGCTAATCAGACATATGTTGCGACCCTTGGCTTTCGACCGCTCCGCTGGGAATATGTACGGCGTTTACGGGTAAAGTATCTGTATATGTGTCCAAAAGGAATGACACAAATGCCGTACAGTAATAAATGACCTATATTGCTCCTGCAACTGTCGTCGAATTAAAAATTTGCACCGACTTCCGGCACCATCACTTTTGTACGGCACTAGGTTTTTCGACATTTATTTTTAATCATCTATACACTTATAACAAAGCCGTACATTAATAATTAGTCGAAATTCCCCCATTGTACATGAGAAAGTCCATTCACTCACGTACTCACATGTACCCTCAGAAATGACGGCATAGTGCTCAGAGCTATTTTCAGATATAGTAACAGCCTTCTAAGCGTAATTCACGTTGGGTCATTTCACAGGTATTTTTTGTTCATGGGCTTGTGGTCTATAAGGATAAATATTTAACAGAAAACTCCTTTATACAAAATGTATACATAATACATTAAATAAAGAATAATATCTAGTCTTTAAGTATTCTTAATATTTATAAAGGAACATTTCAGGATTCAATGATTCTTCTACAAATAATTAAAACAGGCTTTCTATTTTCAAAAGGTTTTTACCTATTTCTAATATTAGTATAGATGTATTGTACCATTGTATTATCTATGCTTACCTATCTTGCCATACAGGAGTTTCAGAGTCGTCTTCCTTGAACTTTGAGAGTCTCTCTTGGTTTTCTTTAGCCATTTCATCAAACAACTTTTGATCAAAAGTCCACCCTAAATCCGTACAAACTTCTTTGTAATATGGAGCCATGTTACCAGCTTTAATACCTTGAAGGAGTTGATCCTTTAGAGCCGGGTCGTTTTTCAATTCCGAGATAGTCAACTTAAACTTTATACCGGCTAATGCCATGTACTCTGGAGTTTTACCTTCTGCTGTGAGCTCCATTGTTCTATCTTAATGTTTTACCGCGACTAAAAGAATAAGACTTGTGTCAGATAGACAATAACTTAGAATGCATCAAAAATATAGTAATGTATTAATCATTTACCTTAGAAATTACAATATTCAACCACAAGCCACGATTTTGTTAGAATTGAACAATTAAAACATTAAACCTTACAATTCATTTCATGACTTTCGAAAAATTTGAAGCCAAAAGTCAAAACTGGAAACGTCAAGCACATCATTACACATAACACAGATGTCACTTCACTTCACTTTATTTATAATGGCGACATCTGTGTAAATCACAATTCCGCCAATGTCACGTTCTAAGTCTTCACACAGTGAGGATAGATTTGATAATTTTGATAGATTGAATTTTATCTAAGTAGAGTTACCCAAAACAAAAATGACATCACAATAAATACAACACACACAGACATCTAATAATATATACAAGAGGTTAACATTTTACTACAAGGTATGGAGGGGAGAATCTTATTTATAACTTTAATTTATTAACAGAAATAAATTTCCCTAAAATATTGACGATCGAGCTGGATGGGAGGGAAAGTAGGGAGTTAAGGTTACATGGACGAGGGAAATCTGAAGAAAGATGGTCAAATAACGAGTCATTAATTAAAGAACAGTTAAAAAATATGTGGTCTGTCGAGCCCTCGTCCATACCACACTCACAGAGAGAACTGTCTTTAATTTTAATTTTGGCTAGATGAACGGGAGTACAAGCGTGCCCTATACGAAGACGGCAGATTATAGACGTGACCTTTTTGTTTAAAAACTTATATTTAAAAAACCACGGCGAAGAAGGGATTGAATACTGAATATTAGCATAGTGCCTGCCAGTTTTTACTTTAGAAGATTGCCAATCAATAGTCCAGGATTTTAAAAGGTGGGAGTACGCAAGAGCTGATAGGTCGTGGGCCGAGATGTTGGGATGCTGACAAGATCCGCAGAAAATAGCACCTTTTGCACAAGAGTCAGCAGTTTCATTACCCGCTATACCACAATGACTAGGTATCCACAAAAGTACAATATGAATATCTTTTTTACTACACCTAAACAAAGCTTCTCTTATTTTTAGAATAGTATTATGTTTTTTTTTAGACCTGAATGGATTGGAAAGAATTGCCTGTAAACAGCTGCGAGAATCGGAAAAAATTGTAACTTTATTTAGGTTGTGGGACTCAGCATACAAAACCGCTTCTAGGATTGCAAAAGCTTCACCTGAAAAAACGGAGGTCAATGGAGGAAGTTTAAAGCTCAATACTGTTTTGAATGAAGGAACCCATACAGCCGCACCGATGTACTCATTATTGGGAATCTTGGAAGCATCAGTATACATCGGTAACCAACCCTGCCAGTCTTTTGAAATTTTTTCCAGAAAACAAGTGGAAGCTTGGGCGGATTTTTTTTCAATTCCAAAGTTTAAAATTATTTTAGGATCAAAAATGAGGGATTCATAACTATTTAAAAACAAGGGATTACTAGGGAAACTTTCAATAGGATTAGGAAGACGAGAAAGTTTATTAAAACTATATAACAGGCATGGAACATTACCTGTACTAGATGGCATCGTGAGATTAGATAAGCGACGTAATTTGGACAAGATGGAATGTGAAGAGTATTGAAGGACTTTGATGAAGAAGCGGTCACTTAAAAATTGTCTACGTAAATACAGGGGGGTCAACACATTCTATTTGGAGAGCATTGATGGGAGAGGATTTCATAGCACCAAGGATGATGCGTAAAGATTTCGATTGAATTTTGGAAATTTTATCAAGGGCTTGCTTGTTGCCAGGATCTAAAAGGAAGGTGCCATAATCAAAATGACTTCGTACCACAGCATTGTATAAAAGCTTTTGAGTAGGGGTGTGCTCCCACCTCACACCAGATAATGAACGGAGAACATTAACACCCTTCTCACTTTTTTTAATCACATGGTTAAAATGAGGAACACCGTTTAACTTTGAGTCTAAAATAAGGCCTAAAAATTTTACTTGCTTACAACACGATACCAAGGACCCTTTATATGAAATGTTACACCGTGGAACCTTGTATTTTTGTAGTAAATGTGACTGCCGAACATTTGGGCACAGAAATAGAGAGACCATGATCATTTAACCAATCACCCAAATAATCCAAAGCCGAATTTAGGCGTGATGATGCCTCTTCAATAGAATTTGATGAAAAGTATAAGGCTACATCGTCCGCGTATTGAAGAATCTGACAGAAGGAATTCACAACAAGCTCCAGGTCATAGGTGTAAATGTTGTACAGAAGGGGACTCAAAACAGAACCTTGAGGTAAGCCCCTCCAAATAGATCTAGGAGACAGCTCCGTATTTTGAGATCTTATAATAATATAACGATTCGAAATTGCATTGCAAACAAAACGTACCAACTTCTCAGGAATACTCAGCTGAAGCATTTTTTGCCTGAGCACTGGAACCAGCACGTAGTCATACGCAGATGCGATATCCAAGAAAACACCCACCAGGAACTGTTTCTTTTTAAAAGCAATGCGAATGTCGGTCGTTATTATACTTAGGCTATCCATCGTACTTAAGCCTTTCCTGAAACCAAACTGGGATTTTGCAAAGATATTGTTACTTTCACAAAACCATTCTAAACGAATTTTAATCAAATGTTCCATAATTTTTTAAAAGGGTAGAAGACAAAGCAATTGGTCTGTATGAAGAGAGATCTGATGGATCTTTGCCAGGTTTTAGAAGCGGAATGACGATTTGTCTATTCCACGATTCAGGAATAATTCCAAGATCGAAAAAACAGTTTACTAAATCTAGAAAGTACCTCTTAGTGCCTAATGAAGAATTTATGAGGAATGAGTAAGGGATTCCATCTTCTCCAGGGGAAGAGTCAGAGAGACCATTTAATGCTTTGTTAAGTTCTTCCAAGGAGAATTGACAATCTAGACTGTTTGAAGAGGGGATGTAAGAATTATACTTATAAGGAAGACAAACATAAAAAGGGACTGATGGAGGAGCGAATTTGTCGGCAAAGGAGGTAATCCAGCTAGACGGATCATTAAAAGGGACATCATAAGAATTGAGGGAACAACGGAATCTTCTGATCTGCCTCCAAACAACCGACGAAGGGGTACCAGGGCACATGCTCTCACAGAACTTATGCCAACCAAGACGTTTCTTATTATTAAGAAGTCTGCGAGCGGCTGCAGAAGCTTGTTGGTAGACTAAAAAATTTTCCAAGGTCATGCAAAGACTGTATGACCTTTCTGCCGTTTTTCTTTTTCGAATCATCTCAGTACATTCGGAATCCCACCAAGGAGGAGAAATTTTCCTTTGTGTAGAAGATTTCAGTGGAATATGTAAACTGGCAGATGAGGTGAGGGAGTTGACAAAATCATTGTATGAAGATAGGCAGTTTTCAACAGAAACTGCGGGGAGCGCAGCTATCTTAGAGTCAATAGAAGATGAAAAGTCTGCCCAATTGGCCTGATTCAGTTTAAATTTAAAAGAGGGGAAGGGCGAGTAACGCTCCTTAAATTGGTTGGGAGATCAATTAAAATGGGGAAGTGGTCACTCCCACAAGTGCTCTTAAAAACACGCCAGGATAGAAAAGGGAAAAGATCAGGAGAACAAAGTGATAAATCCACTGCGTTAGCGGGATTCTGAGATGGAAGACTCCTTCTCGTAGGACAACCATTATTCAAGACACTTATGTTTATATCATCGAGTAAATCTAGTAGAAGGGACCCAAAAGAATCTGAGGAATGACAACCCCAAGAAACATGGTGGGCATTGAAATCACCCAACATGACAACAGGAGGAGGAACCGAAAGGATAATAGAACGTATATCAGAAATGAGGTCGATATGGGGGTGGGGAATATAAACAGAAATAAACGAGATATTAAAAGCTCTCATAGCAACAGCATTAATACCATCACAATGAGGAAGAGATAATGAGTGGAAGGTGAGGGATCGGCTGACCAAAAAGGCACAGCCAGCATAGCCATCATCCCTGTCATCTCGGAGACATCGATACCCAGAAACCCTAAAGCGGGAACCCGGCAATAACCAAGTCTCCGAAATGGCTAGAATAGATGGAGCGAATTTATTGATGAGAAAGGTTAATTCGGATTTTTTACTGCGAATACTGTTACAATTCCACTGGATTACTAGATTCGCCATTTTTGGTGACGAATGAGTGGAGCAAATTAATTTTTTGGGCAACGTGGGACGGTATGGGGATGTCATCATATTTAGATAGCATGTTACAAATGACTGCCCATAAGCAGTCAAGAAGATTTTCATTTGGGGAGACTTCATTGTTGATAAGGGTTGGGGAGCTTACGGCACAACCATTGGGTAAAGAGGAGGGTAAATTGGAAGTAATGGCCTCATGGGCCGCCTTATCAAAGGATTTTCCTGATGTTGGCCTAGAGCGAGGAGGGAGAAATACCGTTTTCCTGTATGATGTTGTCTGACGGGAAACTTGGGAAGGTATAATAATGGGCTGGGATAAACTGAATGAAGGGGAGGGCGTTGTTTTAACAGAGTCTGCAAAAGTTTTGCCACTGATAGGTCTAAACCGAGCCGATGCTTCGAGATAAGAAATGCTCTCCTGAGACATACAACTCTTTATGTTTTTTTGTCGATTATGCTCAGGACAAGCTTTGTTGGTCGCATAGTGCGAGGCAGTACAAAATAAACATAGTGACTCTGATTCAGGGATATTACAATCATCACCAGAATGGGCTAGTGTACAACGAAAACACCTAGGCTTAGATCGGCATTGTGATTTTACGTGCCCAAACCTACAACAGTTTCGACACTGGATTGTTGGAAGTTGGTACGTTTCAACGCGGAGGGAACTATGACAAGAGAATATTCTCTCCGGAAGGGTTTGACCTTGAAAAGTTAGAACAACGGTTTGCGTTGGGATCCAATTAATTTGACCATCGGAGTTTGTCTTGCGGTTTAGGCGTCTGGCCTTGAGGACTATACCAATACCTTCAGGAATTTCCAAGGTTTCGACAAATTCTTGCATCGACCAATCAGCTGGGACACCTCTCACAAGACCCATACGGGAAACATTGTAATTAGGAATCGTAACAGAATAATTGCTGGAAGGTATAATGGGATTAGACACAAAATTATTAGCATCTAAACCCGACTTAAACTCAACAGATATTCTGTTACGTCCCACTCTTTTAACACCATCACGAACAATGTTACTTACTTTATTTTTTACCAAGAAGTGACCAAATTTAATTGGGCGGATTGATGTACCGGCGGATGGGTCAGATTCAGGGCAAGAAACATGGACTAAAAAAGGGCCCTTGTCATTGACAAGGTATGACTTGGGAGAGCCAGTGAGAGATGGATGGGAGTAAAATCCTGGGTTGACGTCATCAACAGATGACCGGACATCAGTCATTGGTTTTTTGGAAGGTTCCACTAAAGATTCATTGACAGTATCAAGTCTGCGCTTGACACCAGGTTGGGGCAACAGTGGGGTGGATAAATCCATTGATTCCACCGGAGAAGAGACCCTATCCGGAGGATCAGGGGGGTCTGGAGGGCGTTTCTCCATTATAAACTACCAAAAATATAACAAGGTAAAGGGAGAAATATAACAAATAAATAAAAATAACTTACGTAATTAGTTGATGTTATTAATTAACCACCACCAATAGGATAAGTCAACTTATATTCATTAAACTACGAGAAAAAATAGAAAATACTAAATAATGATATCCGAAACACGTGTAAACACTTATACCCGCAACGACGGAATCTACACAGATGTCAATTTCATACAAACATATATTACTTTGGCAAAATTGAAAATTGGCATGGTAATCAACATTATTTGACAAAGACATTAGTAAAGTGACGTCAACTTGACAAATTTTACAATTTACCTTTTTGAAGTAGATAATATAATATAAGTAGCGATTTACGAATTTATAGGAAGTTTTCGTGAAATTGTATTTATTTTACAAGCAATTAAACTCCTTGATGATATCTAAAAACTTGCCATTAAACCTCTTTTGTTAATTTTAACTTTTATGTTGTCATTTAATTAACACTAATCCACAATTTAAAATGAATATAAACAATCTAGTTAGTAGTAGCCATCAGTCAATAAAAATTGTTCCATCTACTGAAGATACTTTAAAAAAATTAGGACTGAACGTGAATCTAGATGATAATGTGAGAATATGGTGGTATCAGCTTCAGATGACATGGCAGACCTGGAAAATAAGTTCTACTGTTGATAATCACTTTGTTGCACTTTATAACTTTGAAGAGCCTTATAGAGTTGCTCTTGTGTGTGTTATTAAGTGTCAGGAATTTAAGGATTGCAAACCTAAAACATTGCCATACTATATCATAGAATCATTGCAAAAATGGGGAGAAATGAATAATCAAATTCCAAATGATTCTTTAAAACTACCTGCCTTTCATATTGCAAAAATGCAAAGGAATCAACAATTCCTTAATATGATGGTTCAAACATATAATATAAAAACAATTAAGGATAAAATATTACCTTTAGTGAAAGATATAATAAAAAATGATAATTGCAAGCAGGGATCTCAAATTGTTAGTGCATTAGAGCTATATGATGATATTCCCATAGAGGACTTACTATTTCCACTAATATTGCAAGATAAAATTAATATAGTTGATGAATACCTCTCAGATTCTCCAAGTCAAGTGAGACCATTGTTGACATTTTTAGATTCATTATTGGACAAAAAAATTAATATTAGAGAGTATGTGCAGAAATTTCTTGAAGATCATACTGTTTACAATATTAAATATGACAAATTACACCATAAACCTCTTGGCAAATTTGTTGCTCGTCTATGTTCAAAATACAATGTAGCTGTTGCAACATGTACCAATTTAAGTAAAAACCGCACATCTGGAGGTTTAAGATATTTGATATATCAAAAATATGTGGAGCACAATGTAAGTGATTCAGTTTGGGATGATTTGGTAAAAGACTCATTAAGTAGAACGGAGGGATGTGCTGAGGAATTTATTAATATTTTATGTGATTATGATCATATAGAAGCTTTAAAATGGGCCAAATTTTTCAATATATCTGAAACATGTTTACCATCATTCCTTAGAAACTTATCTATTCAAGAAACTTCAGTAGATGAAGAAAACTGGGATGATAATGATGATGATCCTTCAGACTTGTATTATAAACTTCCTATAGATTCAATTATTATGGTTGACACAGCAGAAAAATTTCATGAAACTCTCTCAAGCATAATAGGATGTAATGTTGTAAGTATTGACTGTGAGTGGAAGCCATCCTTTGGAGCTGTACAATCTCAAGTGGCTCTTATTCAGATTGCAACTCTAACAAACGTGTATCTTTTTGATACATTAATTTTTAATGGCAAGCAGTACACCAGCCTATGGAATATATTTAACAAATCCTTTTTAGACAATGATGAAATTATAAAATTGGGCTTTGGTCTTGAACAAGATTTAAAAGAAATAAAAGCATCAGTCAATGGGTTGAACAATATAAAAATAAAAGGTGAAGGCCTACTAGATTTAGCTTTGCTCTGGAAAAACCTTGTGGATTGTGGTCTGTGCCTTCCTAAATCAAATGACGTAGAGGGAAAAGGATTAAGTTCTCTTGTACAGATATGTTTTGGAGTACCACTCAAAAAATCTGAACAATGTTCTAATTGGGAACTCAGACCACTAAGACAGACTCAAATTTATTATGCTGCCCTTGATGCTTATGTTCTTTTAGAGGTTTATAATTACCTTCAAAATCTGTGCCAAGAACAAAATATAAATTTTGAAGAAATGTGTAATGAAGTCATGTTGGATAAAAAACCCAAAAAAACAAAGACAGTAAAGTTGGAGACAACTGCATGTAGTTATACAAAACCATCAAAATGCTTACGACTTCTTATAGAAGCAGAGTTGTCTTATTTAATGGGATATTTAAGATATTGTGGAATTGATACAATAGTCATAAATACTAGCATGGCTTGGCATGATGCAATTGGTTTAGCTTTATCAGAAGAAAGAAATATTTTAACATCTAAATTGAAACTATCATGTACTTCTAAGTACCCTCAAAGTGCTATATTAAGTTTGGATAAGGGTACAGTTAAAGACCAGTTGCAAAGAATTCTTACAACATTTCATGTTATTATAACACCGGAAGATATTTTGACAAGATGTTTATATTGTAATGGTGTAGAATTAAGAAATGTAGGATACAGTGAACTTGAAGATCTAAATAAAAATGTCCAAATTCCTGGAAATTTTAGTATTCATAACACAAATATGTACCATAATGACTATGATGATCAAATAGATGACTTCTTTAGTGACTCAGATGATAATGAAACATATATTGGTCCTCCTCCTGTCCCAACCAACTTTTCACAAAACAGAAAATGTGTAACTAATAAAGGAGCTCTAATAGATCTGAGCCACTTTTCAAAAATATTGTCTTACTTTCAGACTAAACAAAATGAACATATTCTTTTATGTGAAAGTTGTGGAAAGTTTTATTGGAAAGAGGAGGAGACTATTAAAAATATACACCTATTAATTACACAGTTTATTAACAGTAATATGTAAGTGTATTTACATATTCAAATTTTTTTGTAAACCTGTTACTAGTGGTATTTAAAGTATAAGCAAGTGTTCATCTCTTTAACTGTTAAATTATTAGTTGGTTCTAGATTAAAGTAGGGTTGATTAACTTAGAGTTAAAATAACTAAAATAAAGTGCTAACAATTGCTTAATTTTTTATCTAATTGGGAAAGGCAATAATAAAGCAGGATAGTGGTTTAATTTTGTTAAATAATTTCAAATAGTATTTTAACAATAAGTTGTTCAGTGATTGTTATTTTATGCTAAGTGTAAATTAGGTACAAATTATCATAGATAATTGGAAGATATTCTCTTTATTTTTAATCCTCTATACTATTTGAAATTACTTGCTGGTGAGAATAAGAGAACATAAAAATATAATAGACAAACATTCTTTAACCATAAACATTTATTACAAATGTGAATAAAATTTACAATTGTAAGACATACATAATAAGCATATATTTAATGATTAAAATTTTACAGTTTTATGTTAAAAAATTATTTTAGTATTCTCAAGTTTTTTCCTTAACTGTTCTACGTGATTTTCAATTAAAGGGTTGTCCGTGATATCAAGTTCTTCCAAAGTTAAGTAAGGAAATCCTTGTAATGAAGTCAACTTGTTGTTTGACATATTTAGTTTCTGAAAAAAGATAATGTTTGAAACTTATGTATACAATCAATATTGAATCTCAACTAAACCACACAAAGATTATCTAGTATAATGTACTGGACTGGAACCATGACAGTCATAGCAAGATTTGTAGTAGAAATAGTAAGTAGCTTTACTATGAGTTTGACAAGTATTTAAATGCTAGCATCTGGTTACAAAGCTAAGATATACTTTAATACCATACTTTAAACTATGTCAAACTCATGGGAGAACTGATGTAGCATTGTTTGAAGTAATTTTTGTGTATTACACAATCCTTATCACAAAGAAATAAATATGCCATCACATCCACGAAAAGTGTTTATACTTGTATATAAAATTATTAAAAATTAATTTCAGAAAAAGTGTACTTTTAACTGATTTAAAAAAAATACAAAGGTAATATTCAATATCAATTTGACGTGGATTTTTTAAAATGCCTTGTCATGCTCACCTTACAATGTTGTAATTTTATTAAACCAGGCAATACTCTTGAAGTAAGATTTTGGTTTGATAGGTCAACTGCTTCACAAAAGCTATAATACTGCAAGTGAGGTAGACTTGATAGCTTCTTAGACTCTACTTTGTAGTCTAGAGTTAAATTTGCATAATTTTCTTGTATATTATCTTCTATACACCATTTTGATTTTAAATCATTATAATAACCAGCTCTTTGTTCATCAATATTAATCAGAGTGCTTATAATATCAATTATCTCTTTGTGGTATGCTTTTGCATCAACACAGTGTAAAAAGAATGCAGTTGTAAGTAGTGTCCCTGGAATAAAATTAATTTATGAAAAACCTTGTTACCATTATTTATGACATGAAGTAGCAATTTAAATGGTATGAAGGACACAATAGTATGAAAAACAGGCTAATAGGGTAAGAATTTTTGTCTTTTGTTTTGTCAGAAGGGTTACTACATTAATTTGAAAGTGATTTTTTTTTAAAGTTACGATGTAGTCAGTAGTAAACTTGACATCAAATTTTCTTACCAACTTCCTGCCTTATCACCCGATTTGGGCTTGACGATGATTTATAGAATACCGTGTACCCTTGATGGTTAATCATTTTTAAATTTAAAAAATATTGTTAAAATTGTGATCATACTGAAGTGAAAGGACAAATCAGAGTAAAGGAGTAATGTTAGTGCTAAAAAAATACAAAAAATTTCTTCTTCTTCTTTAAATTTTTTGAAAAAAATAAATTTGTTAAATATCATGCCAGTATGTACGGATTTTCTACCTCATACAGGATTCATTAAAATATAACTGTTGAACACACTATTCATAAAAATACACTTACATTTATTATCTGGTTCCAATTCAAGCAATTGACGACAGGCATCTAACTGCTCTTTGAGTTCATCCAAAACTGTACTAGAATAGTTATTCTGAAAAGATATCTTGTTTCTTCCTACATAAAAGCCTGGCTTCAGTTCACTAAGGCTCATTACCTTTATTTCAGTATCACCTAATATATGCTCCACCTAGACATAAGAAATAATTAGAATGCTAATAAAATTTTAAAAATATTAAACTACATAATGCCATATCATATATATATAACAACTATTAATAGGAAATCCATTAGTGAGGAGCCAAACAAACAACCTCAGCATTGAGTGTAGCCTAGCCTAAAATAAAGTATACCATCTAGGCTTTTTTTTAATATGGCAATAGTTTTAACTTTATGCCAGTTTCAACTTTCAAGTAAAAATCTAGGCTTTGATTTGTGTGTATGTGTTATGTTGAAAGTGTGCGTTGTGTCCTAGCTAAATAATATCTATAAAAGAGTGGATAAAAATATAAATCTACATACCTTTATATCTAAATGATTTGTTATACTCTGGTCATGATTTAAAACCCATAGATCATCATACTCATTTCCAAGACATGATTTCCATTCCCCAATCACTTCACAATTGTTTATTATTAATTTTATTTTTTCTTTAATATAACTTATCGAAACACTATTATTAATAGCAATAGAAACTTTTGAGGATGTAACTGTACAGACTACTATTTGTGTAATATTTTTAACTGCACCTAAAAAAAACAATAAATAAGTTTCTATGGTAATTCTTATGTAGCCTTTTGTGTATTTCAAATGACTCTTTTTCTCTTATCTTAAAAGAATCAATGACATCCAGTTGAACGGAATAATCCTTAACTCATATTATGAAAATAGGATTGGTTAAAAACAGAAACAGTTAGTAAAAACCTTTGTTTAGATGAATTAATATTCTTTTCGAACATCAAAATGTTTAGAAATCTTAAAGTAGCTAAATTTTTAAAATAATGATGGAAAATCCTTGATGGCATAATAACCTAAAAGCCACCGTTGATAGAACCAAGCACTTGTATCGTCTGGATCAGTAAAGGCAGCACTAAGCACCATTTTTAATTCCCGCTTATAGTGACTATCTTGTATTGGTCTTCCCCCTGAAACATATACATTATTGAGATATTAAATATTCTCATACATTTAATGACAGTTAAAAATTTTAAATAGGACCGGGTTAAGGGAAGGACCATTGGGGCTATATCCCTTCCACAAAAGAGAGGGGTCCTCAATAGAGACTTGTAAAAATCACAAATTTTCCTTTGTAAGTAAATATTTTTTATCACTGTTTTACCTTGACCTACAACCTACACGAGTCTTTATTAAAAAATATTTACCTTCTTTGTCTGGAAATAGCTGAAGTAACATTTTGCTCCTATAATGCCAAGCTGAATAATTCGAGAAGTTATCATGTAATTTTTCAGTTGTATAATTAAACTCTTCTTGCAAATCTGGTTTACACTGGCTTACCACAAATCGTCTGTAATCCCATGTATGAACTGAAAATATTTTAAGAGAAAAATACATATGTGATGGTCATTCTAGTTAAGTGTGTAACACCCTTATCCTGGTCATATTAAGTTTGATTAATATTTTATTATGTGCAATTACCAACAAGAGACTAGATTATGTGATGATTACTTTCTTGAGATTATGGACATTATCAATTAAGCAATGGGTCACTAGGCTTATAATATAATTTGTTCCTACAATTTCTTTCATCCAGTTTCAAATATGTATTACACAGAGCAAGCTCCTTTTGCCAATCAGGATCACTTCTAGTCATTAAAACCCACTCTCGCTGATGCCAAGCACAGTATGACTTTGGGTTTATTTTTAAGCAATACTCAGTTAGACTCAACTCTGCATCATACATTTTAGTCATTTCCATCACAGGAAGATTATGTCTGTAATAAAATATTTTTAGTTATTTAAACCACTTCGGTTTTTCAGTATTTACAAATAAGTCATAAGCCATAATCAAAATAAGAAAAGTATGTAATAGGTATGTGATATGTAAACCACATGTTTTGATTCTAATTCTACATAACTTTAGTTGTGAGTGAATCCAATTTTATAAAGCTATTAGTACTGTTTTCATACAAATACAAACCTAAAAACATTCAATATTTCTCTTCTTATATTCCATAAAGTATATATATCTGGATTCTTGGTCAATACTTGGCCAGTTACATCTAACTGCTCAGTGTCCAGCTCACATTTTTTTCTCTGTAACATAATTAATCTTATTATTACTACATTATGGAAGGGTTAATTTTCTATGTATCAAACACCAGAATGGTAAATCCTTATTATATCAGCTTTACCTAGTTTATTTCAAGCTCTTACATACATTTTTCATGCAGTAGCAAAAATAATTAAAATTTTTTTTTTTAAACTTGACAAAACTAGAAGGTACTTGAGAATAAATAAAATTTGATAAATGCAGGGTTTTGCCCAAGATAAAGACCTTATTTTGAATCACATGCATTGCATGTTTGAAAACCTTTAGTTTTTCTTGTCTCTCCTTTTCTTTTTTAACCTTTTCTTCTTCTGAAGTACGAACCTTTAATCTTCCATGCTACGGACAACAGAACATAATATTAATAAAGGAACTAAAATTCTATACTGACAATAAAAAGGATAAATTTTGGTACCATTTTTACTTAAAATAATTAAAATGAAGCTATTTTGATTAAAAACTTGTTTACTAATTTTTGACAATTTTACTACAATATTATTGAAAATTTCTTCATTTAGGTAAAGAGATCACAGATCAAGTAGAAATAAATTGTACCATAGAATGCACTGGAGCTTAGTCAAGATACCTTGTGGCTGTACTAGGTGTACACACGTAAGAAGTGAAACTTCTTTATGATCTTATTTTTCGAAAAATGATCTACTATATGCAACTTTACAGAAATTCGTTAAATTAGATAAAGTTTAACAAAAGGCTTTTATTATCATAGACATTAATACAAATATTTCATTTTACCTTATTACTACGAAGATTATTATAGAATTTCATTAATTGTAATAGAATTTTTACTATCATTGAAAAACGTGACGATTTGCTACAAAATTTCTCCCATACGTCGATAAAAAAGTTTCATTCCAACGCCGATAAAGAAGTTTGACTTCAAAAAGCAACATGGCGCGTAACCGAAAAATGTGACGCGTAACGAAAAAATGTTACACTAAATTTTTTTCCAACCTCGATAAAGAAGTTTCACTTCAATAGATTTTTTATGCAGAATGCCACATTCCTAGCTGAGATAAGATGTCTTAACAGTAGTGTATGTAGAAAGTCGAAACCTAAATTTGTATGAACATTACAATTTGTGTCGACAGTTGGTAGCCTAGGCCCAAAAGGCGTATGTCGGGATACAATAAGTGACGCCATGACAGTGCTACGAAAAGACACACATTAACGCTCTCGCTTTTCCGTAGTCAACGGCCAATTAATGTTTCAGCAGTGTAGAAAAAAACAGCGTTTATCAGCGTTTACTTGCTTATTTTTCTATTTACACTATGCAACATGTTAGAAAGATAATCAAGAGGTTCCTTGTTTAAATACACCCCTTTTTTTTTAAAAATTTTTTCCCCCCCCCCCCCCCCCTCTTCCTTTTCTTTTTTTTTTTTTTTTTTCCTTTCCCCCCCCCCCCCCCCCCCCCCCCCCCCCCCCCCCCTTTTTTTCCCGGTTCTCCTTTTTTTTCCCCCTCTTTTTTTTTTTTTTTTTTTTTTTGTTTAAATAAAAAATAATTATGATTGAAACATTTTTTATTTTACTACCTGTATGTTTAATATAAAGTAATTCCTAACTATTAGTAGGTACAGTTCATTCATATATGCCTAAGATGTACAATATTCGTTTATTTCACCAGAATATTGTACAGGTAATGCATATACGAATGTGAACCTCTTCAATGACTTTTCCTACTATAAAAGACATAAGATCAATAGTTAATACAATTGCCAAAAATAAAACTATCAAATACATAAAATAAATTTTTTATCCATTCCTTACTAGACTTATTCGATGATATTAACTTAAAATCTGCATTGTAAATGTTCAAGCACAACCCAAAGCTTTAATCAAACACTAATTTCAGGGTTCACGCAGGTCTAGTTCTTTTTCACATTGTATTTTAATTCCTTGAACTTTATCAACTGCTAATCAATCTTCTATTAACTTTTTATTTATCAATCCGTAGTACTATTTCTATTATTTCTTCAAAGCGGTAACTAAACATGTTGCTTCTTCATTTTGCAGATCAAAATATAAAAGTATGTGTAGTTGTGTACTACTAATCATTGTATATCACGATTATGAAGTTTATTTTATTTATTTATAACCTTAAATTTCTGAGAGAACATGAACCAAACCATAGTTAATTTTAACATGCAATTTAACTTAATATATCATGCCACTTAGTAACTTTCTATAAATTTCACTATAATTGAAAATTGGTTCCAACCTTGCTCGCATTCTTATGTCCATTTTGGAGCTGGTTATTACAAATTTAAAATAAGATTGTGTTAAGTTTTAACTTTTATTAGGTTTATAAATGTGACATTAGGAATACATTTAATCCAGAGACAATATAACGAAATAAATGTTACGAACATCGGCTTGGACTGGAAGTCGGAGCTACGCTTTGTGGTAGAGACTAGAGTAGTAAGTTAGTAACATGTAGGGATTGACATTCTGCATAAAAATCGATTTTTTATTAATCGATTATTTTTGTAGACATGAATAATCGATTAATAAATAATCGATTTTTCTTAAAAAAATAATCGATTTTTTTATTAATCGATTTTTTCCTAATTTTGAATTAATTTCAAAATAAACACCTAAATATTTTATTTTTCATAGTTTTTTAAATTAAAAATAAACAATAGAAATTATAAACACAAATTAACGTTTAAGAATAATCAAAATCGAAATTAACTTAATCTTGTTTTGATAGATTTTGATAAATGCTGAGTGTATTCCTTTTCAGTAGCACATTGCAGTATTTTTGTTGTGCTGCTGAATAAATTTATTTTACTTTTAAATTATAGTGATCCATTCAATCTTTAGTTTTGTAAAATTAACTGCTTTTATATCCTTTTGATGTTTTACAAAAAAAACAATGTATCAGTTATCAAACAAGATGTTTGATATACAAAAAGAAAAGAAACGAATTCAATGTATCGCATTGTAAACATCGTTGTGTATCGAATATCCCTAATAGTTCGAGGTCCGGGTTATAAAAGACCAGACATAATGTCGGGAGGTGGCAGATAAAAATCGATTATGACTGATTTTCCATTATAAAAATAATCGATTATTTTAAATATAAAAATCGCGTAAAAAAATCGATTTTATATCGATTATTTTTTCACATCCCTAGTAACATGTCTCTTGACTGCGAACGAACTACGAAGCGTAACAAATGCTGTGGTGTATGTAGAAAACTTTTCGCTAGCAATACGGCTAGACTCCCAATCCTTTAATATCTTTGTCGTCATCTGTTTTTATTTTTAATCTGTGAATGTGTAACTTTCTGATATTTTTTGCACCAATTTTCCTCAAGTATAAAATATAGGTAGTAAACTTTAATTTCATCACCGTTTTCAACAAAGGTAAATGAAACATGAATAATGCACCCCAATTTTCGTTACGGTGGAATAACTATGTTAGCCACGTTACAGAAGCTTTTAATATTCTTAGATTTGAAAATGATTTGGTAGACGTTACCTTATGTTGTGATGGTGGAAAAATAAAAGCACACAAAATGCTCTTATCAGCCTGTAGTAATTATTTTAAACAGATATTTAAAGAAAACCCATGTCAGCATCCTGTGATTATATTTAGGAACTTCAAATATGAAGATCTTAACGCAATTATAAATTTTATGTATCATGGTGAAGTCAATATATTTCAAGAGCAGTTAGAATCATTTCTTATTACTGCTGAACTTTTGGAAGTTAAAGGACTGACTGATAATTTAGAAGAAGAATCCTATAAAAACCAGATAAGAATAAATGATAGTGTTTCATTAGATTTGACTTCAAAATCAAAACCAGAATCCATAGTACAAACTACTTCAGAAGAACCTATAAACTTGGCTACTTTGCAACCTACCAGAGAAGACAATTTGCCCACAAATGCTCCATTTGTAGTAGTGGAACACGATAATATGTTTGATTTACAACTGGACTCAAATAAAGATAGCAATACATCACAATCAAAGCCTTCGGGATCATCTGATGAAATGCATGTTGATAATCAATCTACCTCAGTGGAGGATTTGCAAGAAAAATCTAGTTCAGGTTGGTATATACAATAAACATGAAGGAGTGTTGCATAATAGGTAGGTATAACATTTGTATTCTTATCAGAGATTTGAAATTAACAAGATTCTTATCAGAAAACTAAATGTCTTAAGCCCTTACTAATAATATAGTAACCTTACTTCTAATTGTATAATATTTGAAAGATTTACATGTATAATTGAACCTATATAAGAAATTTAAGATTTTGTAAAATTATACATAATATATAATATAATACGTAACCTTATTTTGATTTAGTAGCAGCTGTGCAAAATGCACCCCTTAACCAGGGTTAAGGGAAAGTAGTGTTCAAACTATAGCAATGCCTGCAGTTTTCATTGTATATTATGTGCAATTATCACTTACCCATATAATGAAGGATAATTAATATCATAATGACTTTTATTTTTGGTATTTCTATTTGTCTTTTCAGTGATTGAACACATTATCTTTTAATTCCCGTTTGCCCCCTGTACTATTAAAAAAAAAATACTTAACATATACCTTAACCATGAAAGCAGCGAAAAAGTGATAGTTTATATATTTATAACTTACCATTTTATGTTTAAATTTTCACAATAGGTTTTGTTACTTATGGAGAATGTTACCATAGATTTTTTAAATTATACCAAGGGTTATAGTCATAGTCCAATATAGTCTTGGAGGGAGACTTATTTAATGTGTCATTTTATGTTTAAATTTTCACTAACATGTTTGGTTACTTACAATATATGGAGAATGATTAGATGGGCTCACTCATTGACTTATTTAATGTGCTATAATTTTTTATTACAGAAACAGATTTAGCCAAGTTCCGCTGTCAACTATGCCCCAAAGGTTTTAAACATCCAACATCTTTAACACTCCATAAAGATTCACATGCTGGTAAAACACAATGCCCTGTATGCCGTCGGTCATTTTCTAGGTCTTATGACATGAGGAGCCACCTTCAAAGAATTCATCAAGGAAAGCAGCTTACTATAAAGGAAATAAGATACAAAAATTCTAATGATACTGTTGCAGCCAAACAGTTTACACATAATATTTAGTATATGGCAAAACTCTTGGCACATGGTGCAGCTGCCTATTATAGAAGTAAGCATATATTGTTATGGAAAAAAATACATTATTGTATATTATTTACATTTGATAAGTCACAAAGAAATTGCTCAGAGTTTAAGCTTTGGCTATTTTTATACTAGTCTATAATATTGTTTAAATATATCTGTTGAAATATGTATGTGTTTATTTGGAAATTTCCCAATATCCTTTGTTATTGACATTTATAGCTGGATTTGTTTTCCTGTTGACAAAAAAAATACTAAATCCCACTTATTATGGGATCACCATTTGGGTTTTTTAGTAAAGACTAGCTTGTCATTAATCAATTAATTTTATTTTGGAGATAAATAATATAATGTAAGAAAGGAAACTATTTATAATCTTATAAAATTCTTGTGTCACAATGTTAGTTACCTTACTCCTTTGAAACGGTTTGGCCAATTTTTATCAAATTTTATATGCATATTCAGTAGGTCTAAGAATCGGCTACTATCTATTTTTCATACCCCTAAGTGATATTTTACCCCCCCAAAATATTTTTTTTTATATTTGGACAATTTTTATTGTTTTTATTTTTTTATGATACAGCATACTAAAATACATGCAACCCCTAATTTTCACCCCTCTACGATCAACCCCTATTTTGTATTATAGTAGATAATTATTTTATTGAACTAAAAAAAGCTAGTAATATATAAAGTTTACACAATAAGATTAATTAACTATAACTCAGCTTACACCAGCAACACAAATTTTCGGTAACATAGTTTTATTATTTTCATAATAAATGAGACGATGCAATTTAATTCCCTACCCAGTAAACTGGGATTCCAAAATTTTTAAACTCCATTTTCATTTTATCTTGAAAGACGTAACACCTTGGTTGCCGCGGATTGGAGGTGGCAGGTTGTTTCAGTATTTAGCACTGCTAAATACTGAAACAACCTCAGCTTTATATGGCGACAATGTCTGTAGTTTATCTTGCAATTACGATTTTCATTTTCTTTGAGTAGTTCTTTTAAATCTTTGGGCTTTATTCAACGTTTTTTATCTTGCTGATTCCTGCTGTATGCCATTGTCGTCTTAGTCTTCTCTTCGCAGCATAGATATTTTATTTCCAACGTATGTCCTGACTTTGTGTTTTAGGTTCTATATATGGGGTCGATAGCCATGCTACTTTTTGTATAAGTTAGTAACTTGCCAAGCTGTGTCGTCTATGTCATTTTCACTTTTAAGGGGTATCGTAGGTTAGCTTTCTTCAATTTTCTCGAAAGGCTTCCCAGTCAGTTTTACGGTTGTATAAAGTCTCCCGTGGTTCTTTGTAAATAACTGTTGTCTTATGTGCAGATAACTGGTGTGTGGTCTGAGGAGCCATCTAGACACGATTGGACTTTAGTGTAGAGCCCAGATATCCCTTTAGTGATGAAGAAGTCGATAAGATCTGGCATTTTTTTCGGTCTGTTGGCCAATGGGTTGGTTCACCTTTGATATTACACTAAGGTTATTACTATCAATAGACTTTTTCAGCTCCCGGCCTTTTGTTGTTGTTAGTCGTGAGCCCCAGAACGTGTCTTAGAGTTCCAGTCTCCTCTACAATGTATTTCAGCCAGCGTATGGAAAAAGTCATTATACATATGCTCATCTATCCGGTGTCTAGGTGGACAGTACACTCACCACATTGAGTGATCCCTGCCAGTCATCTACAGCTATTATAGCGGCTTGTATGTGCGCATGTTTGAATGGTGACAGGATAAGGATAACGAATAAAGTTAAAAAGAAAAAAGTGATAAAAATATATGCGATGTTTACGGAATAGGTATATCACTTAGACGAACACCATATTGTTCAACGAGAAAATATTGCGTATTTTTGTTCCTCTTTGACGGAAGAGATTGAATTATTATTATTTTTTTCAATTTGAAAAAACAAGTTTACAAGATTTAAACTATAAATCGTTTGCAACATTTTATTTTCACGTTTCATATGATTTTTAAAGTATTTTTAGCCATTTTCCTGACTGTACGATAATTTATCGTATATGGATCCACATATACGATAATTTTGCGGCCCTGGTACGATAACTGCCTGGCTTCAGGTTGTGAACACTGTTTAGCAGTTAGTTCTATGTTTAGGAACAATAAGCATCGTGTATGTGGCGCCAGTTCATTTAAGCCCAGTATATAGGTATTCTGGTTCACGATGTCGTATATTATTACCAAAAAGCAATGGAGATGTACTACCTACTTAGCTAAATTTTGAATATATCTACCATATTAAATCAATGGACAACTAGTTGATCTATGCTTGTGTAATTTTCCCCTTAATTGAGTTAGGTAGGCATGAGAGAACTATTTTTATAAAAGTATGTACCTATGATATTTTTTTTAATGTAGGTTAGTTGGATAGCTTTTGGTTACTTGCAGTTATATTGCCCTACCATGAAAAGGTTCATACTACTTGTATTATCAAACTAAATGGTAAAATTTAATTTAGTAAGTTACTTGCGTCACAAACAACCAGAATAGGTAATAATAAAAAGAAGCCAGAACATGTACCTAAAGGGGCGTTCTGTCTTACTTTTAAGAGTAAGTAGTTCCTTCAGACTCAGGAGGAGATTATATTAAGCAAAAATATTAACAATTCAATCAAATTAAAAGTAACGTTTACGTACTGGTCTTATTTTTCTAACATTTGCTAGTCAAAAGCAACTTATCAACGCCCGAATATTTTGCCATTATAAAGCCGAACGTCCACCGCCGGCTAAACTAAATGAAAACTAAACTCAGTGAACTAAGCTAAACTAGAACTACGTTGTCCGTCCACCAATAAATAAGCTGAAACTACGTTAGTGATGGCCAGTTTGTGCTAGAACGTCGAGTTAGAAGACGAGCAATGACGAGACTTTAGAAGTAAGAGGAGGTCTATCGTCATAGAAGAAAAACATTGATTATTGCTTATTTTATGAAGAAAAAACGGAAACATAGATACTGGATAAGTCAACACATTCAGTCCTGGAAAACAAGTAGCGAATTTAACACTTTGTTTAATGAACTAGACGACGAATTTTAAGATGTTCTATCGTGTATCTACAACAGTTTGATGAGTTACTGACTACTGTCACAACACTGTCGACAGGCGTCAGAGGGCTAAGGCAAGGGAGTGAGAGGCGCTTAGTTTAGCTCAGTTAGTTACGGATCGGCCGCACAACTAAGTTAGTTCCACTCAGCTGGGGCATTTCACGTAGCTTAGCTGGCATAGTTTGCGGTGGACGTACATGTATTAAAAACTGGCTTAACTATGCGAGCTAAGCTAAACTAACTTAGTTTAGCCGGCGGTGGACGTTCGGCTTAACCGACGGAGGAGGTTATCAATTTGACGTGTAATTTGCAGCGACTAAGTCCCATAGGATATTGTAATCAGAGTGATAGTTGTCTGAAATGTCTCATAAAGAATCCATCTCGCGCCGCATCGTGATTTGTCGCTTATAAGTCAATGTTTTTTAAGTCTATTTTTATGGACTTAAATCGTCTCATAAACCTGAATTAACGTAATAAACACTTATTTTATTGCTTTGCATGTTGACATACATTTGACAAAGTTTCATGCAGATGGGAGCTCCGAGCTATACTACTATACTAGAGATGAAAGTCTCGGTGGAGAACAAGACATTCGCAAAGGCACTGAAATTTGTGGTGACGTGTCGTAATTATTACCTTATAAAAAATAATTTATGAACTTATATATATATAATTTCCGTATTTACTTTTGTATTTAATTGGGGTATACAGTGATATAAATTTAAAATTAAGTGTCTACTTCTAATTCTAGCGACGATTGACGATTATCTCAGAAAATCATAAAATCATTTTAATAGTCTCTCTTTGTGTCAGTCCAAGAAAATAATAGTTTATATACATTATTTTACATTAATTATTTAATTACTGACTTTTAAATATAGCTTATAATATGATTTTCAAACCACTCTTCATACAAGACCATTCATTACAAATAAGAAATATTTTTTGTTTCATGCTGTTTAGTGCATTTTGACTAGGTTCTATGTTTTTAAGGAATTTGTAAAAAATAGCGTGTTCTTAATTAAATTTTTTTGATCCGCTGATGTTCGATGTGAAGTTCAAGCGGCCATTATTCCTATTTAGTAGGTGTAGATTTTAAGAAGGGTTCAATAAAAAACATAGTTATAGCCTATAACTATGTTTTTCATCGATCCCGTTTACACCTATATTATAGATGTAACCGGCAATATTTTTTATATTTGTTAGGTATTATGCTATCCAATTTAAAGTATAAAAATAAATTATAAGGATTAGAAGTAAGAAGAAAAAAATAGTAAAAGTACCTATGGGTTCACACTCTGAGGGCTATTCCGAATAGGGGTGAAACGGCAAAGCGGCCGCGGCGGGGGTGTCAGGGGGTAACAGGCGGAGGGCGCTCGATACGCGCGCGCGCTACAACTTCACTCATTTAGTCGCATTTTGAAGCCTCTCGCGTACGGGCCGTGTTTTACGAAACGGAATATATTACTACACCGATCTCAAAAAACAAACACCGATCCCGTATGTATGTATTTTCGTGACAAATGTTAATTTAGTAATTTATACAGTGTTCAGTGCACATAATTTGTTAAGAAATCAAAATTTATGCAATTTGTTTACATTTGGCACACATGTTTGTTAATCAAAATAAATTAATTAAACCGTACCAAACCTAAATTAAATAATTAATATTGCTGTTTTTAAAGGTGCATCGTGATTTTTATGGATGGATTTATTTGATGTGATGAAACGTGATTCTGAAAATAGATTGATTTATTACTAGTGGTCGGGACCGGAAGTTGCCGTATCGGTTTCAGTGCAATGTAGATGCAGAAATGCTCTGCGGTTTCTTTATTAACATTAGTATGTGAATATTTGATGGTATGTCGTGAGCCGGAGCGCATACAGTTGAGATTCGTTCGCGAAACGTCACGCGGCGGCGCAAAAGGGGGTATTGATCGGCAAGTCGCGAGACGCCGGCGTTGCCGCCAGCCGCCTAAATAAAGCTCTGCATGTGTGCCGCCCTACGCCGAAGTCATCGCGACGACGCTTTGCATCTTGCGATCCATGCCATTTTCAATGTTACAGACATTTTGATAGTTCTTACCATTTTCTACCTAATTGTTTATCATTTCTAAGTTTTCAATCAGCGTTCATTAATCGTTAGTGAAAAACATAAGGTGCTGTACTACCAAACAAATTGTAGTCTAGTAGGACCTACTTTTTTCTCGTAATAAAATGTTTTTGTAAATAATTTAACAATATCGTGTGTGCTAAACGTAATTGCTTATAAAATACCAATCAATAAGTATTAGCTTACCTATTTCCAATATTAAAATTGTATAAATTGCATAATATGAATTAAGTGTCAAAGATTACAACCAGTATTACTTTTATTGTAGGTGGAAATGTTGGGATAAGTGCCTATTCATCTAATGAGAGCCATGGCGCGCATAGTAGTGGCTGGAGGAGCATTGCTCTACATCCTTAGTATAGCGGTAGAGACCAGTGCTCTCATTCTTCTACCGCACGACGTTCGCCCTGGACACGCCGTTCGCCATTTCACTGGAAACCACACTCGCTACACCCTTCTCGACCCTGAATTCACGTCATATTTCACCCTTTTGGATGATGGCCTACTTATGACTACAGCTGATCTCACACCACTCTTGAATCAACCATTAAACCTAGCCATCTTGGAAAGAACACCGTATAGCAGTTCAGCACATTCATTACACCTGTTGGTTATGGATCGTAGAAAAATGCTCAGTTTTACCACAATCAATGGCCTTCGTGGAGAGATTCCAGAAAATTCACCCGAAGGCACAGTGGTAGACATACCACCTATAAGAGCCACTGCCCTCGTTAATATTGGCCGTATTGCTTACAAAATCATTCAGGGAAACGATGATTCTACCTTCGCTCTGCGAGAAAAAGATACAGGGCCAAACTATGACCTTAAATCAGTCGTTACTGAAGGTGACGTCGAAATAGTGGCGTTGCGACCTCTTGACGCTGAAACTAAAAATTTGTATGATTTTATAATTCAGGCAACCGATTTACATGGAGTGAGTAAAGCTAGTTTGCCAATTACGGTTAGCGTATTGAATGAAAACGACCATGAGCCGGTATTCGATCAAGAAATGTATTATTTCGCTGTTAATGGGACCATTGAAAAGAACATAAACAATGGTACAGCACATTGGCCAAGATTTTCTAACATTGGTATTGTTCACGCCTCTGATTCTGATGGTGATCGTGTCTACTATTCAATAAAAACTCCGACTAATTTAGCTGTCATTGTGCCACAAACTGGAGAGTTAATACTCGCAGGAGAACCAGATGGTTATGATGCTGAATTGTTAGTAATAGCCCATGATGTTGGAACGCCTTCTAAAAAGAGTAAACCGGCTCAAGTATTTCTGGAATTTGTGGTTCGGGAAGAAAGAGAATTACCAACTCTTCACCGAGAGAAGCGGCGTGTGACACGCGCTGTTCGGCCCACAAAAAGGATAGAATTCACTGAAGCTGACGGTGAAGTAGAAGGGCGTGCAGTCTTCACTTTGGAAAAGGAAACCGACCGCGAAACCTTCAAAATCCGAGATGAAAATCCGTGGGTTACAGTGGAACCGAGTGGTGTTGTGAAAGTTAAAAAGAAGTGGGACTTTGAAGAGCTTGGACCTGAGAAAACTATCGACTTCTGGGTGACTATCACGAATGCCGGAAATGGAGGTAAGTTTTTTATCTATTTAGTAGCATTATATATATTACGTCATATTCATACAGTTATGCTCGTTATCTCGAAAGAATATATTCAACGTCGGAAGAATACTATGTATTCAGTAATTTTTATTGAAATAGTGGTCTCTTATTACGTGAAATAAGGTATGAAGTCATATATTTTTCACGCGTGACTGTCAGCATCACCTGACGCGACGTATCGAAATGCGCATCCAACCATATTATTATCTTGCGGCAGGTATTATAGTTGATCCTTATTGGAATAATACACACAGTCTCTTCTTTTCTTATATTATGATGTATATTTTTTTCTATATTAAAACACTAAGATACTAATAGTAATAAATACGTCTAAGAGAATAAAGCATTTTTTGAAACTACAATTTTTATCAATAATAGTAGTAACATGTTATTATTGTAAAACATTATTATCATGTATTTCAAATAAAATATGGACTTTACGGAAATTTAACTTAAGCGGACTTATAATATTTCTTTAAAGATTGAGATCAATCGTAAAAGGGACAGTTTGTAAACATTTTTAAAGATTCAAACTCATAATAAAACCTGAAACTAGAACGAGGCGAGAAGTTTTATGCCAAGAAAGCTTAGTTCGTGAAGACGTTGATTATACACTCAAGTTTTAATGCGTTATTAAAAGTTCACTTTGGATCTCGTTAAATCGACATGCGAGTGTGATGGGATCATGAACTTAATCTAATCGTTACGAGCCTTTTAAGAATACGATTATTAGGCTATTATGTTTTAATATTTGTATTATTATAGTTAGAATTAACTTTCAACGCCAAAAAAGTTGAATGACTTCAATTAAGTCCACACACATTAATCATTATGCGATGTAATCGAAATAATAGTACGTAGGTATGGCTTCTCTATTAGTAATAGAATGCGACAGTGTGTCCTAGATCAGTAGCACGAGACATCGGACAGGTGGAATTCCCATTAAACAAATCTTACCATGGATATGACAGGTTGCCACCGTGGTCAATGCGTAGATAATCGGAGACCTGTCGCACGGCTCCGATTCTATACGCCAACCCTACGATCACGAAGCAATTTTTCTTCATGGAATTTCTTATTGAATTCTTATTTAGCTTTGCTGTTAATTTCTTGAACTTGTGTGGGGAACATTCCAAGGCTGGAGAAAGTATAAAGCTAGATTAGATTAATCTTAAGAAATATTAAAAACCTAAAGTGTCTTTTTGTATGTTAAATGTTATTTTTTGATCGTTGCGTCATTTAAAAACAAAGAAATGTTTGCGGAAACTTAAATATTCGGATGATAATATTTAGAACTTGAGCTATATAAATATAATGTAAAGTAAATAGTAATAATATAAAGTAATATAGTTTATCAATTTCATGACCTTAAAATCTTCATAGATCGAAACACATGTGTTAATTATCGAGGAGAGAAATTAGTTCTGTGGGTGGCCGTTTTGGCGCAATTATTCTTGATCTGACTCGGAAATCATTATTATCCTTGAAACACTTTAAACGCGTAATCATTTAAATTCAGTTTTGGGTTAAGTTGTGATGTATATTAAGGTATAATTAGCGATAATTATTGACTTATAAGCATCTTTGATAGGAGGGCTAGTTACAATCATATATCATTAGTAAATAATAACAACGCTATATTAATATTCATTCGATTTGATAATAATGCAATATATTAACGAGCTTCAAATATCGGGTATTTCCCGATAGGTTCGTGCAAACAAATGAAGGAGTCAAGTTTTGACGACTTTATTTTTTAACTGAGGAAATGCCAGATAATTTTGAAGCTGGTATTCGGGATTATTTTTCCGACCCAATGTCGGCCTGATTGACCATAGACGAAATGTATCTAAGTTTCATAATGAATAAAACCTTTATCTTTTCTTGAACTCCGATTTTCAAAAATTTATTTAGCTGGGTTAATATGAATGTCAATTCTATTGGTCGATATTTGGGTCGGAAAAATATTCAGTTTTATCAGTATATATGTTATTCATTTGTTTTATATTTTAAATTGGACCCCATTTGGGTATAAGCTACCCTCTCCATGTTTTTTTATCGCAATAGTTTTGACCTCATGTCAGTTTCAAGTAAAGCCTCCTCCATGTTTTCCTGTCTTGAGCGGCTTTCAACCAAGGAATATAAATAATGTTCGTTCACCGTTTCTCGTTACCTTAATAAATACATAGTTTACTTAATTTTTCTCCTCAAAACCACGGGAAGTAGCTTGTAATATCTAAAACTTTGCTTTAACAAAGCATCTCGTAAACCATTATAATACTGCCTGGCCAGATTTGTTACAAACTCCGAAGTACCTTTATTGGAAGGTCCTCCCATGAATTAATCCTACATTTGCTCTTGTGTCGTCCCACGCTCTTTGAGTTTGCGATCGACAAGTGCTTTGATGTTTTAGAATATCGTTTAATACTGTTGGCGTGAAGTTGTCTTTATTGTGATCTATAGGTATACGGTATTATTAAAAAAAAGCTTAAGTTAATTTCGCGATGGTTATTTAGGAAACTGCGTGTGCATTTTTAAAAAATAATATTAAGTAAAGAGAAGGTAACAAATTCTTATACTTAGAATTCTTACAAAGTTTTAAGTTTAATTTATCCTTGTTAAAAACTAGTACTGAAGTCACGTAATTTCGTTTGTTATAGAAGTTGTAAATCAACGACAACTGGCTAAATTGATACGGTCCAGTGCAGTACAGTTTGTTAAAAGTCATTCATTCAATCAATGGCACTGGGTGCGGGCGTTGGTCGCACAATAATACTGGACAATTCCCCTCATTGTGTGCTAGCCACAATTACATATGCGAACTTCCTATCGACCCCGTCCGATCGCATCTGGACTACCATGAGTTTTGCAGTAATATTTTGACAATTTACTTTGGAGCTAGGCTAGTAGGAGTTGCTTTGTGTATTATTAATAGAAAAACCTAACTAAAGAATAAAAAGTGCAGAAAATTTAGCAGTTATGTGGACAAACAAACACAATTTTCAGTGAAAAACTGACTTTAATCGTAAACTAACAACTGATTTCATCTCAAAATTGACATGCCATAACCCTACTACTTTTATTCTTATAGTGCCATCTCCTTTCGAAGGTTGGCGATCGTCTTGGCTAATTTAATACTTGGACAGCGGATTTCGATGCTATGGTCACCCTTTTTACCAATCACTGTGCCTAGATATCGTATTTCCGAGACACGTTCCAAGGTCTGATTGTTGAGGTGTATAAATTGCGAAAAAGCTCGGGTGTTCGGCTTATTGTCATGTATTTTGACTTTTCTGCGTTGATGCTATTACCAAATTCAGAATCTACTTTTTATTGACTATATATGACGTTTTGAAGAGTAAACACAAATCCAAATTGGGCGCATAAGATAGCCAATACGATCGTAATTCGACAGTTGGTAGACTTTCTATAGTAATCAACAAAACAGTTGTTAACCGAGAGAGCAGACAGCATTTCAAAATCAGATAACTAAAATAACGTCTTTATAGCTTGGTGTTTAGGTGCATTATCGTCCAGACTTAGAAGCGATCATGGAGAGATTTTATTTTGATCCATTTCGTTTATTAGGATGCGCGCAGTTTATTGTAATTAACATGCGTGTGACCAATCTTGACTCATGGCCATGAATTCAAATGCTTGTTAACCCTAAAACCCGAATGCAGTAATTGTATATTATACTAGCTTTTCGATGTTGTGTGATGAGTTTGACTTACATAATATTAATTAGTTTCGTTAATAATAATAATAATTAATGTATTTGCAAAATTGGTATTCAATAGATTTAGAAGAAATGTCTTTACCTTTGAATAGTTTTTTAAAGTTATGAAAATTTAAAAATTACCACACTTGTTTGTACCCCTAAAATCACTAAAATTAATATAAATTCTTTTTTCTTATTACGTGCCGTCTAGTTATATTCAGATATTCAGAGTTGATGATTAGCGTTTAGTATTATTTCCGTATTTCAGATCAATACGATTGTGACATATCTGAGTCATTCACTTAAATTTTGAACATTACATCCAAACCATTATTTACAATTGTCTATTGCGAATTGAAGTCTAAATTGCTATATTATATTAAATGTCGGATTTCTATATATTAAATAAAAACGAGTTATATAGACTCTAAATCTTAGTTATATTCTAGAATAAAACTGATACTACCGGTCTATCAATCCATCCCTTATAATTTTTCACTTTTAATATTTAATTACTTTCAATAAATTTAGGGTGGTCAATTTAAAAAGATATCATCAATCATCATCGTACTTGTTTTTGAACATGTACAACTACTTCTCTATTAATGATTTTCTAGTCTGTAGGGAATCGCGAAAAATGGGGAAAGTCTTTGATGTATTACCACATTCGCCCTCGTATTCGACATTATAGTTAATCATGTTTGATTAATGACAAGGAATAAAAGCAGACCGGAAGTTAGAAGATGTTTTTCTTTATTTTATTGACGCGAGTATAAAAAAATAAAGAGAAATTTTGTCAAAATTAGAAACCTTAAAACTGAACTACGCTTTAGTCACGTCTTAGCTAAACGAATTTGGCCAATATTTTGAAATATATGTTTATAAGTATAGGCTTGCAAATAGCCACTATTCACGAAGTGATTTGTGCATACGTTTGCCACTTTATTTAGGTCTAAATTCAACAAAATAAATCTATCTATAAAAATAAAAATGAATCGCAAAATATGTTGTTAACTTGACTAAGCAATTTGAGTTTTTTTTTGTTTTATTCCTTGAACTCTTAGGAAGGCTCTTGTTAAGACTTTTTATGGCGTAAAGAATGGGAAAATATAAAAAAATATATTTTTAGTTTTATAAAGGACTTAAATTTTAATCTGGAAAAGCGTGAAGTCTTTGGGATAGCATAGCAAAATGTTTCATGCTACTACTAAGCTAAGTAAAAATCATATTAAGATTATCTCGAAAGTTTTCCCTACCAATTGGTATATGATTGCAGGCTCTTCATGAAGGTAGTCATAATAATGAATAATGGTTACCTTTATTGGATCTCTGTAACACGTTTCATATTACCTACCTACGTTATACACCTTTCGCTGTTTCAATTAGTATAGTAATTGTAATTAAATCTCTTTGTTGAAAATGTTTGTAGAACAATTCTTATACTTCTAACAGATATTACAAATATAGCTTATGTTGAAATACATTTCTAAGTTCGAATTCATTAAAGTTTGAAATATATATACTTTACGAATTTAAAGTTTTGTTTTTTATTAAGCTGTATATAAATTATAAAATTTTTATGTCTACTTAATACTATTATTATGAGAAATGAAACGGGATAATTTTGAAAAAGTGCTATTAATATTTGGTCTAGTTATATATACAATATACTTGGGTGTCTTTGAATTTACAATAAGTTCAGATTATTTCGAACAGTTAATAATTTTACAAAGTAAATAAGTATAGCATACACTAAACTGATGTATTTTATAAATCTAACTAAATTCCAATCGAAGCAGCAAAAAAATCCTTGATATCAAACAAATAGTTATTTAAAGGTGACTTATCAACCTGGTGCGCATTTTTTTTGGCTGCTGCGTCTCTCCATGCGTAATAACGTAGAAAGCAGTCCAAGTATCTTCCGACTGTCAACAAACTACTATTAAAAATATTACGGTGACATATATGTAGACGATTGGCTTAACCCCCAAGGAACTATTGTAAGTGCCGAGGAGTCGTGTAATCATGGTTTTTGCATACACACCACTTCATACCGTATTGTTCTGCTTGCTGTGGTTGTTCAAGAGCTCTCTGCGACCCTGATTGGCATTCACTATACGTCAATTCACCCTTCTGAACCATTACTAAGCATTTTTCACTTTGGTCACAAACTCCGAGAAGAAAATCAATGAATAAGTTTTTAATTAAAGCAATAGAAGTCGAGTTCGAAATGAATATTGTTTGCCAGCAGCATAAAATGTAGAATTTAATAAGCATAAATTCTTTCAATCTCAAAGAAAAGGTTCTTATACAATTTTATTTTAATATTCTTGTATCGATATTTACCGCTTGGTGTACGTATGTTGTGCTTTGCTAAGGTGTGCAGGGTCAAAGAGGGCGTGTATAATTGTACTTAAAATGTTACAACATTCGTCTAATTATAGATTTACCGATGTGTTGCTTTTAAGCGTTGCATAGTTTATTCTTACCATTACTTCCTTCGAGAAAATAATTGAAAATAAAACTACTAGATCACCACATTACGCGTGTAGTTAATGCCTATAATGTTTTTTTTTCACCATCTCCGCTGGTGTTAGAGGCTTAACGTATTTAAAAAAAATCTTATACAAATTCATTCTGTTTCACGTGAAGCAAATTTTATCATCTCCTTACATACAAAACAAACAGGCAAAATTAGTGACATTTGACATTTTTGACGTTCATGAGTGCACAAAACGAGCAAGTAGACAATAATGAATGATATTTGATTTGATTATATCTGCCAGATACATAATATATTTATTTCTAATTTTGTATAATTAATAATCTTGAGATTACACACGAAATTTTTATATAATAGTTAAGTAATCTATATATATATAAATAAAAACGAATCGCATAATATTTTACTAAGCGCGAAACTCGAAGGCGGCTGGACCAATTTGAGTATTCTTTTTATATTTTTCCTTGAACTCTGAGGAAGGTTTTTATGGAGATAAAAATTGGAAAAATTGCAATACATAAAACCATTTTTTATTCCGGAAAAGCGAACAAAGAAACACTTTGCTATGGTATTGCAAAGTTTTCCATATGTTTGTATGTACCTACTAAAACGGTTGGCTAATTAAAAAAATCATATTAAGACGAAACGAAGTTCGCGGGGCCAGCGGGTACATCTTAAATCTAAATCATTTTATTCTGAATTAAAGATATATATGTTGTTAATACTCGTTTACTATTTCGTATAGCTTTCGTTTGAAATCTGAATCAATCTTCTATCGAGACTGCCAGATTTTCTTTAAAATAGGTATATGCATTTTAAGAATTTTCCTCAAAGTACTTTTAATATGTTATTTTCTATCTAAAGTAGGACGTACAGTCTCTGTATATTCTCGCTACAAATTTCGTTACAATGAAGCTTCATTGTAGGTGCATGCTTTATTGCTTAGCTTGTGTGATTTATTAGAACTGGTATATGTGACTACGGGGGAATTGTTCGTTACTTTATTAAGATTTAGTGCAGCTTCGGGATTTAACATATCAAATTATTTTGCTTCCCCGGAGAATACATTATTAATGACCAAGAATTAACTCCCTTACCTTTAATAAATTAGGAGTAATTTTGTGCTTCTAAGCTAAGGTGTTTATGATATTCTGTTGATGTCCAAACAGTTAGACAAGGTCCTAAAATAGCAAACAATTTTTTTGAAGTTATACTTCTTTAGGCGCGTTATGAAAAATTGATGAGAGTGAAATTTTACGATGCGCGCGCATCGTGACACAACATTAACAGAATGAAGTTG
The DNA here is from genome assembly GCA_905332375.1 of Pieris macdunnoughi. Classification (NCBI taxonomy): domain Eukaryota; kingdom Metazoa; phylum Arthropoda; class Insecta; order Lepidoptera; family Pieridae; genus Pieris; species Pieris macdunnoughi. The sequence continues at coordinate 7,265,824 of CAJOBZ010000002.1, forward strand.
CCCACGGAAGATGCTACGACATTGGACATAATTTAAAAACAACATTCGAATAATAATATAATTTATGTTACACTTAATGTAAGAGAATAATAATAAATATTTATTTATTTAATTTTTCAAATGTAAACTGAACTTTATTGACTATAATGACTCCTTTTCCAGTCTTTGATTATTTAATTGTAATTAATTATTTGCATGCAATCAAAATCTGTTTTTAATAATGCCAAAGAAGATAACTTCTTACGCGCGTACATTAGTACACGCACCCTTTTTTTATCAATTGGCCGACTTAAATACCGATATCGTCTTCTGGAATTGTAAGTATACTTCTACCTAATATATCAGGTGTATTTTTCCCATCCTGTTATATCATGTTTATAAAAAAATGGGTAAGAATTTTTTTTATTCAGTTCATTACTTTCAAGTCTCCAATGAACATACCCGTTCTCTTTTGTTTCTTCGCAGGTGTTAAATTTATAACGGCTTAAAGTTTATGATGTTAGACTCGTGCGTCAACAATTTGGCTGATTCGTGCTAGGTGATTATAACCACTTCTGGTTGCGAAAGTTGATGAGTGCTATAACATAACGCAGTAAGTGGTCGTCACGGTTGATTGAAGTGCGTCTTATTTATCAATGAAACTGTCAAAGTTGTTTATTTAATATTTATAGGTATAAACCGATGGCGCAGTGACTACTCTTGGCCTTCGAGATGAGAAAAGGCTACCGTATCAGATTTGTCGCTGCTGGTTGCCAACTTTGGATCGTGCGTATGTCAGTACAATATTTCGGGAGATGCCTTCTTTTCACTCGGAGCTTTCCCCTTTACCTTAAGGTGGTAAAAATAATATGCAATCTGGGGAAGAAAGACTGTACAAATCAGACTCTAGTCCCTTGTTGATTACTTTTGACCTGTTCTAACATATTTAGATGGTTGCTTACTTATGACCCTTTCTAAATTTAAAATGTACATTTCCGGTTCACCTATTGTCAACCCGAGTAATTCACGTTTAATCAACCTACTTGCGCTCTAATTTTACAGCTAAATTAGACTTTAATGAAACTATGTCACATCATATATAAATTATGCTGTTATTTGCAATAATTGAAATTGGTTGAATTAATTAAGCGATGGAAATTAAATTAAGAGCTGGAATCGTGACTATTCACTGCTTGTACCAGGCATTCAGTAGTCAGCAGAAACACTCGACTTCAATTCCAGACTCGAAATTGCACTTCATTTGCTTTCACGACGTTGCATCCGAGTCATATGTTCTCACGCTACGTAACAAGCCTCACAAAAATTGATTGATAGGTCTTTATAATAGCTAACGTGAATCGTATATAATTAAGAAGGTGTTATTCATAATTTAGGCTGTCATCATTTCAACGGGAATAGTTGCCACATTTCATCTACGTCAATGAACAGGACGTAAAAATAAAAATACGGGTCCGCGCATAGAATCGTGTTTAATCGTCGCTGAGATGCATCAGGGATAGCCACAGACTATATAGCCATAGAGTGTAGAGTCGTGTTGTTCGAGAAAGAATGCACGTATCGGACTGACGATGCAGCTTTTGATATCATAATTAAGCCGTTGATGACCGACGAGGGGCTAATGTTTATCTTACGGCTATAAATGGAGATGAATAATACATAAATTCGTTAATGAACGCTCGTTTCTCTTTTTGTATTTTTTTTGTCTTAAATACCTGCGTGGTGTATAAAAAAGACATTATACTTATGTCAGCAATTAGCTTTGTTCAGATCGAATGAATTCTGTATTATAAAAAGTGTACCGTAATGATTTGTAAATGGGTGTTGTGTATATGAATTTTTGACGGATTGTGGTGTTGGTGATGTTATTAAAATGGACGTAATATGGGTTTTTACCACAAATTTACAACCATAAAATCAGAATTTTAATAAAAATGTTCTCCAGCAAAACCCTTTTAAAGAATAAACATACTCACGCGAAATGACAATATTTTGTTACGTTTTGTTTGTCGTAAATAAGATTTCGAACGCGTTTTATGAATTGCATAGTAAGAGATGCGAATATTAAAATATGGGACGCATGTAAAAGCGTAGCCGAAATCTAAACTCGGTCCTCATTTTTCATACATTTTAAGAAATAAGCACAGCATCAAACGGATGCACGTGTGCGTCTCGCTCCCTCATTTTGCTTTTATTGTTACCAGCAATTACGCTTAGTGCTCCCAGTAGAACGCCCGCACATCGCAAATGAAAAAAAAAACATTCTTTTGTCTTATATCATATGATAATATCGCGGTAAATCGCTATCCCATAGTATTTAAATGAATAAGGATCGTTATCAACTTTACAAGGAATGCTATTCTTTTATTGGCTCGCCTTTAGAGCTTTGTCGAAATATTTACGCTCCATATTGAACGTGAAATTCCAAACAATGAGAGCGGTATCCCACTCCGGCGCATATGCGCCGCACACGTGCGCCCTTCCCAGATTCGTTTGAATTGAATAAACAGAACTGAGAACAGTCACGGTTTAATTTACTGACAATTTTTTCGACTAGTGTTTCTGTTTAGATACATTTTGCAATATTTAAAAAGACATTTTGAAGCATAATTTCTTTACAACAGTTATTTAATTGAATTCTTAAAAATATATGTTTGCTCCTACTACTTGCACTTGTACTTATACATATATGAAGTATTAATAACGAGACTTGTCAAATAATTAAAAATAAATCACTTTATTTGACGCTAAAACAGACGCAAGGAATCATTGAGATAAAATATTCATTTTGGTTAACTTTATACATAATATACTTATATGAGCACTAGCGTTTAAACTATGCCTAGCCTGTATCTAAAAACGCTTAATCCTTAGTGTCATTAACAAATTGGCTAAGTTGTTTATCATTAGATGTTTGTTCATGTGTTTTGTTTATTAAACTAAAAGAAAGTACAAAAATAATTTTGAACGTGCGCTATTATATCAATAGTATATATTTCCTATTTGTATTTTTGTTTAATTTCGGCGGTTTTATAAACGTTTCTGTAGGGTTTAACTGCCGTTTACGGCAAGTGCGATGTTACTCGAGGTCAGACATCGATCGAGTCGGCCGCGGCAGCCGGCACGCGGGTTGAATATCGTACTAATAACGTACTCAATGCTTATCCTGAAACGGCTTAGATTTACTAAAGGAGATGTAATTTATTTCGTATAACACATCTTTTTTATATATTTAAATGCCTTTCTAAATGTTTAAGTTAAATTAAGGAGGAAAGAACGTTCTACAACATTGCTATTGATTCGCTTCATTCTTTGTAATAGCCTCAAGTAGGTACACTAAGAAAAGAAAACCTTTATTTCTTCTATAGTATCAACGAAAAGGTCATTAGAACAAATTAAAGTGTCGGTGATAGATTAAAAGCTCCAAAGTAAGTAATTCTATATGAAGCCAAAATAAAAGTTTGAACTGCACAGGCTTCGAGATACTCGAACTTTAGCTCCACTTTAATAGGTTTGAATTAAAGCCATTTAATCTGTTTATGTAGCATATATTCAAAAGCTCTTTCTGACATTTTGTACTAATTATTTTGAATTGACTGAAAGCTAGCAAAGCGTAAATTGTCACACGTGTATAATTCAACACTCAACGAATATAAATAAAATATCGTTTTCCGTATTTCGATAGTAATATTTATGATTAACTTTAGTCGTCATCAATCAATCAATCATAAATCATTTATTCATGTAGGTAACACAATGTACACTTATAAACGTCAAAAAAGAAATATACATGAAATGCTCCTAATTTTAAATTTACTGCCAGTTCTCAAATCGAGGGCTTAGAACGGAAGAGAAGAACTGGCAATTAACTCTCCGCCACTATTAAATCGCCAAGTTTTTTGTTTTACACAACGTTTGTAAGGAGCTGCAACCATTACACCATGTTCCACATGACATCTTAAGTAATAAATGCATCATGTTACAATTGAACCATACATGCTATTCCATTATTATTATTCACATGACCGCTATGTATCTTATCAAGCTACCAAATTGAGTCTCACTCACTTATCGGAAAGAACCTTCAAAAACCTTATAAAAAGTGGTTTAAAGATTGTGTTCGTTACCATGATTAAAATTTTATGTGACACGAACTTGTAGTGGTAGAAGACACAGTATCTTAAGTCTACGTTTTATAGTAAGGCCGCCAAATTTTTTGATTTTAACGCACATTTTATCACGCCTAATTAATAACGAGTATGTGTATAGCCCAGTTTGGTGTATAACATTTGTTATGTCAAATAACCAACGGTTATCTGCCGCGGTCACCGGAAGGAAGTGGCTGAGCCACTCCGTAACGGAGAGGCGACATATTGCTACGCTCGCTTGCTCATATTAAAATATATCGATCAATATTGACTTGTGAACCAAACGTTCATGGCATAAAGTACGTACTTGAGTTATGTATGCTTATGGTAATTACGCTAGAAGCGTGAATTTTTGAAGAGAAATTGATTTTTAATGAGGATACGAAATTTGTATTCAATAGAGATTTAGAAGTATAAATTTTATAATAAACAGTTTTTCCATATTTAGGAATGTAATGTTTATATATGAAAATCTTTAATATATATTGTAATGTATTATAATATATATTTATAATGAACATTGGCTATTATTAAAAATCGTTTATCAGTTAGGGACTCATAATCACACTTTACTAAAACAATTGGTATCACGTTGCGAAGGTTCTCGTATCACATAGACGTCCTTCGTTCCACAAATGAGCGTTTTTTAAGGCAGTTTTTGCCGCGCACCACGCTGCCCACTGAAGTATTTCCGAACCAATTCGACTTAGGGTTTAGCGTATCAATTGTTATAAGGCCGGCAACGCACTCACGAGCCCTCTGGCATTGAGAGTGTCCATTGGCTGCGGTATCACTTAACATCGGGTGAGCCTCCTGCCCGTTTGCCCCATGTTCTATATAAAAAAATGTATAAACTATAGCTGCTCTTTCTTACGTTTAGAACGGTAACATTCTATTACAAGCTAGAGACAAAGTAGCCGGTGGGAAGATGGTGAACTACAGGTCAGCGGTATTAAAACGTGAAAGATTCGACTGTGCGTTGCTCAAAGCATAGGTAGTCCGTATATATCGTATCTTACGTTTCGTAAATACTCAGCATTTAAACAGTGATTTGTCAAGCCAACACGCACTTCCCATGCGATTTATAGTTGCGTGCATTTAATGAGCTAGCTTAGTTGTTTGTTCTGTGACTGATTGAATAAGGTGGATTTGCTGAATTCGGAGTCACGATAAGCATACAATTCTATAGTCTACACTCTACATTATTAAAAGTTAGGTAGGTAGTATAATAGTTAAACTAAATTACTCTTTAGTTTAACTATATACTTAATATACTATTAATTAAATTAACGACTCTGAGTACAATTCATTGTCTCATAAGAAACATTCGTGGTTTATTCGATCTTATATAATATAGAGTGTAAGAATAATAAATATAAGAGTTAATAATATTTCTCTTTTCTGTATTAGAAAACGGACCCATTCGGTCATAATCCAAGGTTTCTTTCCATTATGCATTTATATCAAATAAAAAACCTTCTTAAAACACTTCTGAAATAATTTCCGGAAATTAAATTTATAAACGCGTCACTTTCACTTTTAATTGAAACCAGGCAAAGATTTTTGTAAATATTAAAAAGACTTGCAAACATCAACAAAAACCGAGTTTATTAAAGCCGGACAGATTTAGTAGAAATGCGGCTAAATGAATGTCGTGCCTAAATCGTGATTTCATCTCAGTCAAAATACTCGATCTAAATATAAATGAAATACCGACCCACTCCGCATCCAAGAGCATAACCCTGGGATAACGGTCTTGTAAGGTTAGAAATTTGTATACTTACGATTTATGACATGCTAAGAGCAATAGCCATGACCTGGCAGGCGTCAGCCCCCCCGCCACGTCATCAGCCTTTTTTTTACTGTTAAGTAAATTGAGTTTCAAAACTTGTTTCTCTAAATTTGAAAATTTAAGGATAAAGTTTATTTATTGTACATCTTAAAAAAATTGACAGGCGATTACAATAAGCAGAAGTATATGACAGATCAATTAGAAAACGTACAGTTGATGAGTTAAAATAAACTTTATCCTGCTATACTTAAAATTTTTATATGTTTTCAAGTAAACGTCTCAGAGTAAATATGTACAATGCAGGCGGTTTTGAAAGCATAAGACCTTGACAGGCAGGGGACAGCTTAAGGAGTATGAGAGGTGTTGCGTGAATGCCTATAGTGCGAGTGAGACCGTTTATCTAATACGAAGATGATTTTTACTTGTGAAGATGCTTTGAGCTATAACATTTCTTATGTTGAGTGAATTCAATTTTTAAAAAATCTAACTTTATATTATTATCAATTGTGCAGTGATATTGTGTATTGTTGTACTTAATATTAACATTTCAGTAAATAGTGTGCAAGATGGAATTGGAACACGTGGTTTGTGTGATTTGTAACGAAGACACTGACAAAAAAATGTACGATTTACAGAGACTACGTTGAATAAAAGTAAATCAATATTGAAAATAAGAAAAGACAATAATTTAAAATTTAAAGACATTTCTTTGCCAGAGGAAATTAACGCAAATACTGGTTACCATGTAAAATGTTATAAAAACTTTCTTTGCTGTGATGAAAAAATATCGCACAAGTGAATCATCAACTTCTTCAAATCTACCAGCATCATCATCAGGTATTTTTTATGAACTTCTATATTTTTTACTAGGCTTTTATTCTTTAATTGTAACTATATTTTTGACTTAATTACGTGGTACAAATTTTAAATGGAATATTAAATGGAAATTATTCATAATAATAAAGAAAGAAAAAATTTTCCCGATACTAGAGAAATTTGTATGCCAAATGTATGGTTTGAAATGTTCAAAGTTAAATAATGCACGTTATGAAAAGTTCCTTCTACGTACAACACAAATAATCCTAAAGTGTTTATAAAAAGTAGTAAGCTATGATTCATCGAATTTACCACCCTGCAAACTGAACTACATCAACAATTATTGAGAACTGCCTACATTACAAATATATGGCGAAATTGTAATTTAAAAGAACCAACAATTCTTACACCTTGAAAATAACGGTTGGAACTTAATTGATAGTCGTTACGAATTTAATTGGTTTGAGGGGAATACGGTTCCATCTTTCTATATACGACATACTTTTTACAAGGACCTGCTGATACTGCCACAGACAATCGACTGAAACTGAGGAATGCATTTCAGGTAACATACAACTATTTTATTCCGTAACATTTAATACGCAGTCCTATGTAATTGAGCTTGATATTTAATTCTTAACAACCTTATTGATTCATTAAAATATTTTTTTACTATTTTCAGATGAGGAAAACATTGTTGAAGAATCAGATGATGATGAAAACAGTGATAGCGAAATTTCGGATGATGCTGAAGAAAATGAATGTTAAAAATAATGTAGATTGCATAAAACCCAATAAAATACATTGCATTTACTTGTATGCGTTCATGTAACATTTCTTATTTGCACGCCGCTGCAGCAGCTGTCCCCTCGCCTGTCAAGGTCTTATCTGTTCAAAACCGCCTGGCATTTACATATTTACTCTGAGACGTTTACTTGAAAACATATAAAAATTTTAAGTATAAGGATAAAGTTTATTTTAACTCATCAACTGTAGTTTTCTAATTGATCTGTCATATATTCTCTTATTGTAATCGCCTGTCAATTTTTTTTAAGATGTACAATAAATAAACTTTATCCTATAAAATTTTCAAATTTACAGAAACAAGTTTTGAAACTCAATTTACTTAACAGTCCAAAAAAAAAAAGGGGTGATGACTGCAGGGCTGACGCCTGCCAGGTCATGGCTATTGCTCTTAGCATGTCATAAATCGTAAGTATACAAATTTCTAACCTTACAGGGAGACCGTTACTCCCAGGGTTCACTAGCTCTCCGCTAACTAATTTTACGGTCAGAGCTAGTAATATTTAAAAAATAGTTTCTACCACTATTGATTTTACATTATTACTTTAAAAATATTAAAATTATGTTGGAAGTCCCGTTAGATTGTACACATTTATGCGTTATTAAGTATGTTTTAAGGCCGGATTTTAATTTTATTATTCTTAAGGAAAGGTTTTCTTAGGTTTCGCCGGGAATTGACTTCGGAGCCGTCGGGTTATATTGTAATTTGTAAGCGCCATGTGTGTAAATACCATGGAGGTGCTTAAAGATATTACTAGATAATAATATATACATTATACATAGTAGTTTAAATTATGATGTGTCTATTTATGTGAAGTTTAACCAGTCTTAATATATAATATGAAAAAGCAGTTTTTACATTTAAAAACGGTCCAGCGTTTGAGAACATTTATCCGCTATATTATATCTAAGTACAACATTACCGGATAACATCAAATCGTTTCCCACAAACGGGGATCGTGACCGCGGCGGCGATGCGGCCGGTGATAGCCTTCCAACTGCCTACCACTCAGTCTTCGTGAGTGAACTAATTGTATAGGATTATCGTACCATCTAATGCAAGATCTTTAGGAATCTTTTAGGTTTCTATAGAAAAATATATGAAGGCGATACGTAGTGCCTTTGCCTAATGATTAACAATAAAAATTACAAAAAATGTATGTTTTACTAAGGGGCTTAAGCTTAATTAAGTTTTACTAATGTGTCCACATTATCATCAAATATAAAAACTTTTAATCAGAAGTAGTTCTTCGCAACTTAGTTTCATCACTTCGTTCACAAGGCGTGTTCGAATTTAGAAAAATATTCAATTACATACACGTAGCAATAGTCTCTCTCTCTCTCTATCTATTTGTACCCTTAAATGTCTTAAATGAGCGAGTTGCTATAATGCTTAAATATTTAAACTTTGTAATGTTATAGCACCCTTGTTTCTATTAAGAAAATCTGAGTTATCCTAATCTCGCGAGAACGTACGTACTAACACTATCTTGTCCCATTTATTAAACGTAGGTTGACCGTTAAGCACGTCTTTAGGTAGTTACATAAGATACTATCGAAGCCTCGAGGTGTGAAGCTGTGATACAAGCGGTTAACACACTTCGCCGGATTTGAACTTGTAACTGTTTACAAAAAAATGTACGTTTTAATGAAATACAATTTTAACTGAATTGCCGAGTGTCTTTATTAAAAGATTTGATATTTTGTGTTGCGTAACGGATTACAAATTTAGCCCACATTTAGATAAGCCTTTATAATAATATAATTAACCATTGTAAACGCCAATATACAGGGTGGCCAAAAAGAGTGCGCCATATTGGAGACTATTTGTTCTTGTTGGTTAAAGTCGCAGTATTTATATGGAGGAACGCCTTTATCGTGTAGACATCACGCTTAAAGGTGAAATCGCTTTCTAGGTATTTCCTATTATACTTAGAGAGAACATTCGCTTCAATCCATGCTACGAGTATTAAGGCGTAGTTTTGTAAAAGCGTCCTTGGTAAGCTTACCATAAGCCCTTAAAGCGTGATTGTTACATTTTATATCGTAAACATCTCCAAAGATCAAGAAGCCAAAAACGTACGTATATTTTTACGGTTAAAATTATTATAAGGTAAGGGGCATGACATTTAGACGCACGTGTGCATTCCCGGTGAGCTATTGAATTATTCCAATATTTATCATCTCCCGATCTCTTATGCATTAAGAAGGTAATGGTATTGTTAGAGAAATTTAAATAAAATTTTACTACTTCGGCCCTATAGGTTAATAATGCATTATTGTGCATGGTGATAAGATTTCTCTTAGAAGCTTTTGTCTAATTATTTACAAGTAGTACTGGATTAAGTTTAAAAATGGATTAAATGTAACTCTCATATGTTTTGTGTGTGTTAACATTAGTTAAAGACATTCTTTCGAAGACGGTCGATTGTTTATTTAAACTAAGAAAGGCGCGTAAAATAGCTCAATTTCATGTGGACCAAGGGGCGGGCAAGCTTCTACGTAAAAAGGTAACATTCACCAAAACATGTTTATTTTATATTACATACAAATCTGTGGCATAACATCTCTTTGTTCCTTAATCACGCCATAACGACATATTGGACCCAGGTTGAGGAAAAAACAATTGACTGTAATCTGGATTAACACACAGGATTTTTCTTCGGAAAATTGTATATATCCATTATTATCCATCCAATCTTAATAATTTCACTAAATAAATAGATCGTTTTAAAAATTGAAAACTATTTACCATAACAGATAATAAAATCAAGGTATCGTGGTAAACAAACAGACACCTAGGTGCAAACGCTGCGCCATTTCTCATTTGTATGTAAATTAGTTCATTAGAGATTTACAGAATGTTTGAACAAAGTACGCTATTCCGTCTCGCACATTGAATTTGTGCTTTCCGAAGCTTTATTTCATATACCGTTAATCATGAAATGTACTTTTATTCAAAAAAATAGAAATGGCGCTACAACCTTTTTAGGACTGGACCTCAGATTTCTGTAACTGTTTCGTGATCTTTTTGGGTCTTAGGCAAGCCTGTTATCCTTCACCGTTCGAACGAATGTTAAATGCGCACATAGAAAGAGAGTCCATTGGTGCCCACACGGGGATAGAACCTACGAACTCAGGGTTGAGAGTCACACGCAGAAGTCACTAGACCAACACTGCTATTTTTGTTTTACCTGCCCGAAACATTGATGATTGCCCTTGACCGGTCATAAATACATTGAAACATAATCACACGATAATAATCGAACCAAGGACCTGTAGGTTAACCGCATTGATATGTGTTTGGTTTAAGCGATTATACAATTAAAATAAAATAAACATTATTACGCAAACTTAATACAATATTCGACTTTTTGTTTAGCATATGTGGTCAACTTCAGGCTGCTAGACGCCTCTATGTTGCATAGATATGTATGGTGAGGGTATAGCTTTCTCTGATTAAAATAAAGTCTCCCCTAAGTACATTTCAAACATTATTTATTAGCATTTGCTGACACCTATATTATGATGTTGTCCGCACCCAGATTTATACACAAATAGACATCCTCCTAGCAGTTCTAGTAATCGAATCGAATACCTTCTTGATAATTTATTTGTTCTTCTTCAGTCGCACTCTGAATTTCTGAAGGTCGTGTCAGTGGCGTCACACAACTTCCTCCACTCTCCCCAAGCCTCTGCGCCTGGGTGATAATAAGACACTAATACTAATACCTATTATATATCCATATCTCCCGTCTGCTTGACTCACTGCCGTTGCAGGTATCACGTATTAACAGGGCTTACCAACGTGTAGGTGGGAGAGGAGATGGTAACAATAGCTATTTGACGAAGATGTTAAATGTCATGTATTCATTCCGCTTCTCTCACTCTTAAGCCCCTAATTACTATAACTAAGATAATTGATTTAAGTGTTGTAATACTGCCTGAAAATGTTTATATGCAAATACGAAATACTAATCGTTAAACGTTAAATCATAAATCTGTTGACGCTTGAATGGCGCACTTCCTTTTTAATAACTATAAACTATCATTCACAATAGTACCCTCATTACGGAATTAAAAATCGAACGATTTGTTATGATATCGATTCTAAAAACAAAACACCATTTGCGTGCATACTGTTAACATGAGCGTACGGAAAAAATCCAATAGGATACATAAACAGTACGTCGGGGATTCGTGTCAACGAACGCGGCTTTGTTAGAACCCCGCCCACCCCCCGTCTCAGTAGGGAGGAACAAATGATAGGGTGGCAATATTTCCTATAGTTAGCTTAAGACAGTATCACGCTGTTATGAGTGTAATGGCTTTATATTGTTGATTGATTGTCGGTATTAATTATCTGTTGTATTACATGTATTCAACCGGATGGCTTTACTAACTGGTAATGACTTGATATAAATTAAATTTACTTAAAGAAAGCAGGACATGAGGACATTATTAAGCATTACAATGTTAGTCATTAGACAATGCTCTAGGTTCAAGCATTCGTTACCAAGTTGAAGTGGCATTTATCTTAAAAATACTGGTTAATTTTTATTCTTTTATAATTTGCTCCTGCACAAAGGCATCATTTAAAAATACGATCTAGCCTAACTTAAGAGTATTACGTTACTTAAAACTCACCTAATTTACTAAAAAGTATATTTATCATAGGAAAGTGTCCAGTAACACTACGTGCAGTCTCTAATAAGGGGAAGACACTCCGTTGTTGCGTTGTTTTTTTCCACTTATCAACTGTTTAGCACTTAAGACTAACGTGCACTTAAACTAATCCACTAATTTAAATGGTTTATACTGGTTATTAAGTTGTCTGAGAATTGACGTATTTGACTTTCCAATATAAGTCGCGAAAGAAGTAACATACCCCGCGAGGTTTATTACGACACCCTTCCTAGATTCCCCTTCTAAAATTATTTTGACAAAGTCGTAAGTACATACGAAGTCTCCCGGCACCGATTCCAATACCGCATACTGCACGCCGTGGAAGTACTACGTTTGATGAAACGATAAACTTATCTCTTTCGTGGCCTTACTACTTGAAAACACTTGAGTTTTCAAATTGCTTTAGGATCGTACAACTTTAATGTTACCGACGCGACGTAGCAATCCTCATTGAAAATTTAAAACTGTTATTCTCTCAAATGTGTAAATGAAAAGATGCAGCAACAGCTTGTCTATTATACAAACTAGATTGAATAAATATTAGTAAAATAACAATAACGAGAAAGGCACGCTAACCTCGCCATAAAATATCATTTAACAATAGGACTTGCATAAAGGGAGTGCGTCGCGTTCTAAAAATGAATTATAGTACTTGTTCCGCAATGCAGTGGTTGCATGGGGTTGCAAGTTGCAAGCCCGCAGTTATGGCGATTCAACATGCTATGTCTGCCCTGTAGTCGATAGGGTGTGATCGAATGTTGACTCAATGCCATTTTTTGCCATCAAATAGTACTATAAAATAAAAACACGACTGATATGATTTTTATGACCTATCTCACTAATTGAACACTGGTACGGTGTTTCAGTAAGAACATTAAATTGGATTTAAAAAATAATAAACTATTTATTATTTCTTAGATAAGTTTCATCTTCATTAGAAATAACACATTGTATTGTACTCACGTATTTCATTGGGATACACTCCTATAGAGATACTTCATCTAACCGAAATGGAAAAACTTTAGTAATATCACTTATTATTTACCCGCGTATCAGTGATTGTGTTCTGAGGTATGGTCAAATCTATCTGAGATAGGGGAGACAACGGTGAACGGATGTCGCTGATTTAGTGGCAATGTTGCTTTTGGATAAATTGTCTGGCTAAAATCGATGAAACGATTTTATTATCGGCAGAGCGACCCCTCTTATGTTGTTTCTATCTGTCTCACTCACAATAAATTTTCTTGTGTTGTTTTCGCGATGTTCTATTTTTTATTGATTTCCGTAGTGTAGTCTTGTTCGGTGAAGATACAACTTACATTTTTTACCGTATAATAAACATGACACTTCACAAATAACATAAAACCTTTAAATTACTAACTCAAAATAGGTTTCTTTTGTTTACGTTAATAGTAGTATTATTACTACTATTATACTATTAGTATAATAGTACTATGTAAATTGAGTATTCGATGTTGTCATATTATATGAATTATTAATGTGCCTAATGTATACCAAATAAACGCCTAATTGCGTAGATGGTAACAATTATTCCCGGAAAAGGTCACGAACTCGCGACATTTGGCATTAGCGACCTTTGTTCAAACGTCACTGCAATTGTATTTTGGTACGCGCGTGCAACAAAGATACGAATGTGGTGTCAGTATGGGCTAAGAATTAATTATTTTTATGATTATACAACAAAACATATAAATCAATAAAACATGGCTACATATAAATCTTTCTCTTGGAATACTCTGTCTTGTATCGTATTAAAGACAGAGGGAAGGGCGTTTGTTTATATATTGAACCGCTGATATAATATATCATCTAAAAATACTTGTAAAACTAAATTAACTTGACTAAAAAATAAATTTCTCTCAAACTATTACTCCGACATCGTTATATCGTAAGGCTTTGATTGAAATATCATAAAATGTTACTTCCAGTATTTGCTGGCCATTTCATGAACATAAACACCATGAAGTCAATATTAAGATCAATACGGAGGGTATTCCAAACTCTCAGCGCAGCAGTTGATTGTTCGTCTTAAAATCGCAGAACGGAGTAAGTTCGATTTAAAATTCGTTCGACAACACTTATTCTATAAGTTTTGCCCTTCAGGCCATAGATAAACTAATCTCGAGTTTACAACGTTAGTTTCAATAGGTCGTACACAATACAAGCATTTTCTTCGCATACTATATACTATACATAATATATATATACAGATTATAATGGTTCTAATTCTTTACAAATCTTTATAATACAAGTTTTAGTATACACGTCGGCCAGTTGAAGTTTTAATATGCTAATCTTATTAGCTTAAATCCACACCTGTATACGTTATGGTTAGAGCTACATAAAGTTTACGAGTAGCTGAAGCTGCAGTCTGAGCTGGTTTAACTTAAGATGTTTATTTTACGTTTTCAAACGAGGTTTATTACATCTGCTTTGTAGCGCCAACGTACCTTTCTCAGTAAATTGCCTATTTTAAACGTAACCATGACTTTATGCTCTAATCCAACATTTATTGTTTTTTTATTATTCGTTTAGTATTCTTATTGTGCAAAAATAGTTTAAATATAAATGTGTAGAAATCATTAATATGATTTTTAAAATACTGTTTACTTGTCAAAAGGAAGAGACTGGCTGCCCACAACACTGGGAATTCTAGTGTGGGGGCCAGTGCACTTTTTTATTTAAATATCTTGTATATTTTGTATAATAAAGTTTTTCTTTCTTTCTTTCTTATATACTTTTCTAAGCTTATACTTTTACCACACGAGTGCTACTCCCAAACTGTAAATGAGCAATTACGATGTATGGTGTATAAATTAACAAAAAAATTAAAAAGCTTAAAAACTTCGAAACTATACCATAAAGTGAAATTAGGGCTTTTTGTGGTTGGAGTATCGTAACTCCCTGCATGGGCAGATTCCTACGTCTCGTTTATTTTTATTTCTTCATCACAATCATCAATAGCTCTATGGACCCTTGTGGGCCTTATTCTCCTCAAGTATATTTCGCCATCGCAATATATTTCGTACTTGTTGTGTCCAACTTCAAACCCCTATTGTTTCTAGGTTCTTCCATTCGTTGATTTTTATTTTTATGGTATTTATTAATCCGATAAAATTATTGTTTCGGTGGAATCGAATACAGATACGATATATGCGTTAACGACTAAGTCAAGCTACATTATATATATATTGATATTTTCTAAGCAATGTTAAAATATGAAAGACAATAACTGCGTGGATAATGTAGGTACTAGCATTAACAAAAGTATGCCAAATTTTTGGAATATTTAGTAATTACCGCACTTCACTCTATATAGGGAGAATTACGGAGGGTCTGAATATCCCTTTACACTCATTGTACACCAAAACACCCTTTTCGAGACGTCTAAGAGGACGTCTACATAATAACTTAATGTCATGTCGTGTTATGTACGAGCAAATTGGATTTATGAAGAATGTTAGTAAAGTTGTGTGTAGCAAACAAAATAGAATGAAGATATTTTTAGCTTTAAATTTTTACATCCAGCGATATTCTGGCATCTTCGTTAAATAACTATTTCAAAAATTCATTAACTTAAATTGTTATTGAATTTTTGAAAATATAATATTTTACTTATTTAGTTTAAATTTTTTGCTTTTCTGCTAATTTTTAGATGCGACAACATATGAAAAATAACATAAAGACATCTATAAAACATCCACAGCCTACCCATAAGACACATTACACATTCTTAACATCGTTTTCTAATTTAGTTTAACTTTGTATGCGATTAAAAATCTGTGTTAATTTATGCGAGTATCAACATAACCCTTTTTTATCATAACAATTGTTAGCAGTGTAGAGTTTATTTCGCGTTTGATACAAAACGGTGTTGATTTACCTTATTATATCCGCTAACTGTAAAGCTTTATAATTTTGAATAAGAAACTTCGGTTATTGTAGTACAAGACACTTATGAAGAAGTCAGACCGCCTCTGACCATTTTATAATACAAGTGTCAGAGTTTATTTAGAAAAAGGTTTAGAGATACCTTTATGATGCTCTATCCGAAGATCACGACCCCTCATATTTCGAGTATTTGCCCCGACGGGGTGAATATGACAGTTTAAACGCCAGGAATACATATACATAGAGTATATACCTAAGCTAGACTATAGGGTCGGTGCGCCTTGATTACTTTCTTTGTGTGAAATAAAGCGCTTGTTCTGATTTCCATTAAAGAAAGCAATTTCAGAGCCGTGAATATGTAAGAAAGAATTTGTAATTAAATTGTGAAAATACACTGGTATTTTTGAATCATATATTCATATTTTCTATAGTATTTATAAAACAAAAACAAAACAAAGTTGTATTTAGTAACCTGAAATAGATTAATTGTTCGTGATGAAGGCGCCTGATTCCCTTCGAATTATTCACGATTCATTGTTTATATTTACGCCTCTTAGTTTTACCGTAATTTACCAATGTTGATCAGAAATAAATTCTTCATAAATAAAAATACTTAAAAGAGCTAATAAGAATTATAATAACAGGGAATTATAATTATACTATACAAATATTGGCTAGTGTAATCTTAAATACCGGACCAATACTCATAAATAAAACATTTTTAACATTATGAATAACATTTTTGTTCTGTTTTTTAGCTATAAATATTGTTGAAAAGCACACTTAAGATCATACCATTCATATTTCAACTGATTATAGTAGAAATTTAATCATTTGTATTACAATATAATCCTAACTGCTGCCTTGTAATCGATTAATTTTAGTTTGTGGTTGTCTAGTCATCTATCTATAATGTATGTACCTACTTGGTGTAATTACTGACAGGAATCTCGGTAGGATAGTAATTTGCTTCCCATTGAGAATGCCTCAAACATTTAGCAATAATGATGTTGCATTATGCCTCTTCAGTACGTGTAATTTATAGGCAACATTTTCACACAAACGATTGTTTTAGGTAAACTTTTGTTCTCTGATACTGTACATTTTAAAGGAAAACTTAAGCTTAAAAGCTGTGCAAATTTTTACAATATGTTTATCATGTAATTTCAATATTTTCCTAGCTCTCTTGCCTGTAAAATTTAAGGAACTGACAGAAATATTTGTGATTAGATTTTCTTAAGATTATTAGGATATAATGGATTTTATTACGGAAAATTTTAGATGCAGAAGACATCGGCACGAGTATGTGTTTCTTATGATTGTAGTAATAAAAACGCAAAGGAATATTCTCACAAGTAAGCGAGCGGGCTTAGAGGGCCACTGATGACTTTAGGAAGTTGCTCCGTGCGAATGTCGGTCTATTTCTAATCTGTTCCCGTAACATCTTACGCTTACCATTTCCTCGAAATTAAATAATAAATACTAAATACTTTCCAACAAACCCGATCAAATTATGTATGAAGGTCGTCGGACGGAGTCTAGCCGATTTTTTTATTTTATTAATCTAATCAGACGGTATAATTATAATCTTTTTAGATCTGTTACTGTTCTCTTCAATGGTGATTAAAAAACTTATTAAAAGTATAATTTTTTTACGATATACTTAAAATTTAATATTTAGTTATTAAATCGAATTAACTATAAAATTATGTTTATTAGTCTTAGGATTCGTTTAAACAATACAATCAATACAAATAAAATGTAGAACAATAGTTAACCGCATACGATAATCCTTAAGCACTTTGGTAAAATATACCCACGTCAATAACCATTACCGTCGTGTACACGTCTTCATATTTCTATCCGGGATGTAGAGTCGTTCATGGAGGAAGAGTTATTACCTATGAAATAATAAATTGAGGTATAGCGTTCGCTTAACTTTACTGCCGTTATAATTTATTTAGGAACGTGCTACGGTGAACTCCCCTGGCAAAGGAAGCCCGCGTTCGTCCTGAGACGCTTTTATTGATTTTAGCGCAGTCGGCACGCTAACTTTTGCATCAAATCCCTAAAGTGCTCCAATTGAGTTCTTATAATATTGAAATGTTTGTATATTTACAGTAATCGTTGTATATAGTATATCTCCAAGTTTTTATTAGTAGGTGTCGTGTAGACTTTATTAAATTAGGTTCTGAAATCTGGATGCTTTAAATTTAATATTTATACGACCGAAGTTTGCAGTTATAAATGAATTCTTTTATTTTCCACAATTACAATTAAGCTTAAAGATAGAAAAACTATAATACACTATTATTTAAATGCAGAAATTACGTGTCGCGCCATAATGCAATTAAAAGGCTTTTTCTTGCACTTTTTACTAAAAGCTTAACTGCTCTCCGTGAACGACACTTCGTGAGGACCGAGCTAATGACCTAAATAGGGTCATTAAGTCCTATACGTGGAAATCCTATTAAAATCGAAAATGCATTTCAATGAAATTAAGTAATTCCCAACGTTTTAAGGAACTTGCCATAGACAATAGTGTCGAGTTTTGAGACGTTTTGCGCGCGACATTTATATTGACGTGATGCGTTTCTCGAGTCTGTGGTAATTAAAAAAATAGGCGCCGGGAGGCCCCCCTTCCCCCCCCCCCCCCCCCCCACCAAAAAAACCCCCCCCCCCCCCCCGGCCCCCCCCCCCCCCCCCCCCCCCCCCCCCCCCCCCCCCCCCTTTTTTTTTTTGGGGGGGGGGGGGGCCCCGCCCCCTTCCCCCCCCCCCCCCCCCCCCCCCCCCCCCCCCCCCCCCCCCCCCCCCCCCCCCCCCCCCCCCCCCCCCCCCGCAGATTATTCGGCGTCGATGTTGGCTCATATTGTAGTTATTTTGATGTTCTTAATAATATTAACTCTTAAAATATGTAAAAAAACGTATAACATAAATTCCATGCTCTCACACCGTGCGTTAATTTGTAATGTGTCTATACGTAAAATCTATTTGTATTAATGACAATCGAAGAATTCTGCTGCTGCTGTCTAAAGTTAAGGTTCGTATTGAAGTATACGATTACTTAACGAAGTTATCGGCAGATTAACTAAGGCCTCAGAAAGAAAAACCATAATCCGTGAGAACCGCAACATATCAAACTGAAAATTATGGCAAGTATCCATGAGTTGCTGGCATTTTGCCCTTGCGTTTATTTCTATCAATTTCCTATACTAATAGATTTAATAAATATAAAATTCTTATGTTTATTTTGTTATAAAATTAAAAATACGTAGTTTGACTTATGGCAATTATAAAATGAGTAGTTATGGCCAAAGGTCTTAAGTGCGGACCTCGGTCGTATTTACGTAAGGTATAGGGATACATCGTGAGGAAGTACCCATAGCCACGACGTGACCATCTTATATAAAGAAAGGTAAAGTGCTTCACCGACTGGAAACCTATTTTTCTTCACTAGTGTAAAATATGTGCAGAATGGAAAAATACCGTATGTTAGTATGCAATTGGATTAGTATTGTCTGAAGCGCACGTGCTCTTTACAACGAGCGTGGGGTGTTAAAAATAGAGTGAACCGGACATTGAACCGTAGCCGGACATCGGTGTAATAAAGTGTCCTATCGCTTTACGTGATTTCGCGAAACCAATTTCCCCAAAATCGTAACTGACGAAATCACTGTTCGGTACCGTCCGAATGTGATCTTTCAGATAAGTGTCGGTTTATGTGTTGATTGTTTATTTGTATTCCTTATTTTAAAATATCTATTAAAAAAATTTAAACCGTTTCCAATCTTATTGGCTTCGCATACTTGTTTTTTATAGGGGTTTTTTTTTTTTTTTTTTTTTTTTTTTGTGGGGGTGGGGGGGAAATTTTTTTTTTTTTTTTTTTTTTTTTTTTTTTTTTTTTTTAAAAAAAAAAAAAAAAAATTTTTTTTTTTTTTTTTTTTTTTTTTTTTTTTTTTTTTTTTTTTTTTGGCTTCGCATACTTGGTTGTGGGGTCGGCTTTTGGGTTTTTCTCTTTTTTCGCTTAATTTTAAAGGGGTGACCCCTTTTGGGTCCCAAGCTCGTTTGCCCCCCTCAAAAAAGGGAATGAACAAAACATTTCGGTGGGAATTTCACTCAAGAACTCTGGATAAAATCCATAAAGCAAATTATAATAAATTTAATTTTTTTATGCACACATATCACTATTCAGTTCAATAATGTCTTCGACTTTTAAAAAGTAATCCTGTTCGATCCATATTTTATAATATGTTTATAAGAGGAATACTTTGTAAAAGCATTTAAATTCTATTTAAATTGAGGTCAATAAGTTTGAAGAGATTGGTAAAAAGGAAAATTCTATTGCGCCCGCCGTTCGCAATGGGCGTAATTTGCGACAAATATAATGCTACGTTAGCATTCAGTTTTTGCTCTTAGCTGAAATCAAACAAGCCGCCCTTAGGAGCGGCTCAATTCGTATAATGATTACCTACCATCATCAAAATAGCTAGGTTGCTCTTAATATTTACGTTGCTTGCTCGTCTCGGACTAATTTACTCTTTGTTACATAATATGAATCCACAATAGGTAGATGCTTCTGTTGAACAATTTCCCAGGACCATTGTATGAGTGGCTATTATTGTCCGAAAAGCTTTGTTTTCTGATTCGTTACGTGAGCTTTAAATCCTTTTATTTACGGATATAAAAAGTTCTCAAAAACTTTTAGAGCATGTTTATTTTACACGAAATAGGTACAATTTTATTTGGGTAATTAATTTCATGTGAACATGTTTGTGCGTATTAAGGGATTTGGGTGCGTACATCACCTCTACTATGTGTGCCATAGCAATAAAACGCTACCGGCTGTGTCAAATATAAGTACAAACCCTAATTTTTTTTTAATTTCAATTTGACTTACTGCCTGTAGTAGGCCTCTCGTGTTCGTCCGGCAGCTTAAAGCTATCAATCATTCGAATTCTTGGTACTTACTGGTACTTATCATCATATAATTGAGTTTCCTTACAGCGCTCGATCATGCAAGGTTTTGGAATACTTTTGGTTTATTGCTGTTTAGATGTAAAATATTGCGAAAAGTATAAATGATTATAGAATTTACAATAAGTAATAAAATAATATTAATAGAAGCCACTGCCCTGAGTCGTGTCCAAGGAAGCCCTGCGTTGTTTAATTACCCTTATTGAGCCCGTATACCATATTACAGCTAAATTACTTGACAAATTGACCGCAACACGCAATCTTAGTCCTGGGTGTGATTGTATTATTTTACTTTGCAACAGTTATATAACGGAAGATAACGTAAGTTTTTTAATGTCAGTTATTGCCGCGCATGACCACTATGTGGAATCGGCTAAGTGAAGTGAAGTATTTCCGAATTTCTAGAATTAAATGATGCCATTCTTAAAGCAATTCAAACGGTATTGTATAATGAAGACTTTTAAATAACCGCTGCGGTAGCAAATTACTTGTTGACTTCTCTAAGTAAAGTTATAATTGTGTTATATTGTGTTATATATATAATTGTGTTATATAATTTCCCTCGGGATTAGGTAGGAACATGTTCCGAGAAAACCCGACGAGAAACCTGTTAAATATCAAGTAGTTTAAAGCATGTATGAAATTCATTTATTTAATGTTCTAATGGTGTTCTATAAACAAATGTTAAAGAAATTAACCAAATAAAGTTGCATCTACTCCGTACATATTGTTATAATATATTTGATCTGAATACATAAGAAAAGACTGTATGTTCAGTTACTCTATAAAGCGCAAATTCGGCCCCACATGGAATACTGTTCTCACCTCTGGGCGGGAGCTCCCCAGTACCAGCTCCTTCCACTTGACCGTATTCAACGAAGAGCGGTTCGAATCGTCGACGACCTGTCACTTTCCGTGCGGCTTGATCCCTTGGCGTTGCGTAGAGATGTGGGGTCTCTCTGCATCTTCTACCGCATTTACCATGGAGAGTGTTCAGAGGAGTTGTTCGGATTAATACCTGCAGCTGAGTGTCATCATCGGACGTCAAGGCAAAATACAAAATACCATCCGTATCACGTCGACGTCCGTCGTTCCACAACTGAGCGTTTTCTAAGGTAGTTTTTGCCGCGCACCACCACTATGTGGAACCAGCTGCCCACTGAAGTATTTCCAAACCAATTCGACTTAGGGTCCTTCAAGAAAAGAGCGTACCAATTCTTGAAAGGCCGGCAACGCACTTGCGAGCCTTCTGGCATTGTGAGTGTCCATGGGCGGCGGTATCACTTAACATCAGGCGGGCAGGAGCCCGTTTGCCTCCTATTACATAAAAAAAAAACATTCTACGCTTAGATCAACGTATTAATTTGAAGACCCTGGTTTTAATTTGTGAAACATTGGGAACTTGTATGTTATTGATAATACAGCTTTGAAAAGTAAGCATGTATGTTGTTAGTTTAATTATGAACATTATCATTGGGTAAGTGCTCCGATAGACTTGTGCACATTTAAAAGCTCGAAAATATCGTAGAGATACCGGCATGCAATATATACTTGCCCATTAAAAAAATGTCACGAAACGGACGATATCTTCGACCAAAAGCGCCACCAGTTTCTTATTATTTTCAATAGTACTTATTATTTTTTTAACAATAAACCGAATTCGGCATTGAGAAGGGTAAAAAAAAAACAACTTAAAATTTTACCAACCTCGGAACCGGCAACGCATTTCCCAGCAGTCTGGCAATGCGAGTGTCCAGTCAGCCTCCTGCCCATTTGCCACCGCTATATAAAAAGAACACTATTGACAAAATGGCGGATGTTTATGATAAGCTGCAATATTTGTTGAATTAAAATAATTTAATTACTAAATGGATCTTTGAAGTAAGTTTTAGTAAGAGAAGGGACGTGGTGTATCTCAATTAATTTAGAGGTCCATGATAAGATTTTATCGATTAGAAAATTTTGAAACATTGAGGGTCGCTAAAGAAGACGTTGTTCGGTTATGTAATTTTTATCGGTGATAGTAGAGTGATATTATTTTATTTTATTACATTGTATAGCTATCTATCACTTGATATAATTTTCTATAGTTAAAACTACGAAGTAGCAATTGTAACTAGCATTATGAATATGTAACCTAAGCGAATAAATGTAAAATACTTGAATTCTTTCTATCCTGAAATCACAAAATATAAAATACATGTTGAACCTGTGAATACGTGTCGACTCACGAGAGATATTGGCCTAGGAGTTTTTTTATTGGAGCTTGGTTTGCATTTCATATTGGATACGTGAGGTGTAATTGAAAATGGTTGATTTAACGATAGCGTTTTGAATCATGATATTCGGCGATTTTAACCGATTTTTAAAAGGTATCGGTTTGTATTGATATATTTAGTGTTAATAATAATAATACCAAAACAGTGTTGGCTTCAGCATGCTAATCTCATATCTGAGATCGATCCCGGCTGTGCTAAAATAGACTTTCAGTTTGTGTGCCTAACTAACACTTGCTCATACGGTTAAGGAAAATATCGCAATGAAACTGCCATGACAAAATTTCCCCGCCACAGAGATCAAACTTTTTAAATTTATTTTAGTTTTCTATTAATCCAATTTTAATTACTATTACTATATATAGGTTAAGAATAATGTAAATAGTTTTTATATAGTATGTAAATAAGTTTTTTTTTATTATTTAAATCTCAGAAATGGAATGTATTTTTCTTATCTTTCTCAGGTAAAATTTCAATTAAATAAATATTTTATTATGTGTGCACAACACAATATAAGATTATAAATGCTGTTAAAAAAATAATTAAAGCTTAGAAAAGTTTGTTTTGCCATGTATGCGTGTATAAATTAAATACTGTATACACTTTTCGTTGATAGAAACATCGGAGATCCAAATCTTAAAAAAAAACTACTTATTTCCCTTTGCTGCAATCATAGTACGCTTACTTCAGACACTTTATAGAAAGTGTTTTTTGTTGATGAACTCAAGGTCTTTGCTCAGCTCAGTTTAGAATTTTTAGCGAACACACCCTTAAAGAATGACGTTTCCACGACTACGAGCAAGGTTTCAGGCACGGTTTTTGGTAAAATCGTCGGTATTTCATTCTCGTCCTCTGTTCTATTTAAAAACCGTTAGAATTCAAACACCATGTCAACCGAGTCACGGTATTGTAGAAATGCCTTTTTGAATACGCAATAGTTTCGTTCAATGACCACACAATGTGTAATTTAGTCCGTTCAATGTGTTTGTTCAATTGTGACTTATTAATAAATTGCAATTTAGCAAATTGTTACAAACGATAGTTTTACTTAATTATTCTTAGTGGAACAAGGGACAGCGTTCTGTTCAACAAGTATATAAACGTCTGCTGTTGTTATATTTATAATTTTAAATTATAAAAACGCATAAGATAACAATTTATTAATAATACATCAGTTATCATCCTATAATTTTTATTTATATTGTCAGAAAAAAGTTGTTTGGAAGTAGGTAATCTCTGAACCGGCTTTTAATATTTTCCAGTCTACTACGTCTTTAGTAAACCAAGGTAATAAATGCGTCCGTAGTGTTAACGTAAAGTGAAAAATCAACGTGAAATTTTGTTCCTCCCATAAAGCTCTACAACTTTTAATTAACAGAATTTTAATGACGAAATAAATTAAATATTAGCCATCAAACAAGTTCGTGAAAACGTATAATCTCTTTTGAAATTAGGGAACTTCAAACGGCCCAATCCGGCGATGATAAACGTTGAACGCGGTCGAAGTGGGAAGCAAATTATTTTCAGGTATTCTGAATTTGAAGATTTATTCCCAGCATCTGTACATTGATTAGTTAAATTTATATTCTGTCTGATCGGAACAATTGATTTATTGTGGAAAGTTGTGTTAGCTTGTTCTGGCAAATTGAATATGACCTAATTGAAAATGTCACTCTATTGGATATCGAGTGATAGGGTGCGCAATATTTTTGATGTAACGTGCATATATATTGAAATTTGATCCGTTTGGGCTTTTCTTCATTCATATTCAATTAAATAATTTTACAAGGTAGTTTACACATTTTTTTTTAAACTAAGGGTTTTTTTAAATTAAGTTAACTAACTTTTAGAGCCACACAAAGTCTGTGCATATTAACTCGTATTCTATAAACTATAGGTCTACCAGGATCTGATGGCAAAAAGGGAAAAAAGAAATTGACGCTAGCAATACTGGGGAAATTGGAGTAAAACGTTTTGATACTTTTTTTTTCCTTATAGCGGCTGATTCTGTGTGTGATATATGCAAAATATATAAAAATTTATCCAATGATAATTTTTGAAAATGTGGCGAATGTGGGGTTTGAAATTTAGATGAAAACTCCAATTACTCTGTTCATGAGTTTATTAATTAATTAAGAACTTTAAAATGGTTCCAAATACTGCACATCCATAAAAAAGTCTTCAACGCAGTATTTATAATAAACCTTTCCTCCTGCATCTCAATTAACCGATCTTGTTCTATGAACTTATTGTAGGGCACTAGTGTAAAAAGTTCCCCCCCCCCCCCCCCCCTTCCCCCCCGCCGGGGGGGGGGGTTTTTTTATTTTTTCCGGGCGGGGGGGGGCGGCCCAAAAAAAAACTTTTTTTTTTCCCCCCCCCCCCCCCCCCCTCTTCCCACCCCCCCCCCCCACGGGAGGGGGCGAAGAGGGAAAACCCCCCCCAAAATATATAAGGAAAAAAAAAAACCCCCAAAAAAAAAAACCCCCCCCCCCCCCCCCCCCCCCCAACCCCCCCCCCCCCCCCCCCCCCCCCCCCCCCCCCCCAAAAATTTTTTTTTTTTTTTCCCCCCCCCCCCCCCCTTTTTCCCCCCCGGGGGGGGGGGCCCCAAAAATTCAAAAATAAAAAAAAAACCCCTCCCCCCCCCCCCCCCCCCCCCTTCCTGGGGGGGCCCCCCCCCCCCCCTTTTCCCCCCCCCCCCCCCCCCCCCCCCCCCGCGCGGCCCCCCCCCCCCCCCCCCCCCCCCCCCCCCCCCCCCCCCCCCCCCCCCCCCCCCCCCCCCCCCCCCCCCCCCCCCGGGGGCCCCCCCCCCCCCCCCCCCCCCCCCCCCCCCCCCCCCCCCCCCCCCCCCCCCCCCCCCCCCCCCCCCCCCCCCCCCCCCCCCCCCCCCCCCCCCCCCCCCCCCCCCCCCCCCCCCCCTTTTTTTCCCCCCCCCCCCCCCCCCCCCCCAATTTTTTTTTTTTTTTGTTTTTTTTTTTCCCCCTTTTTTTTTTTGCTTTTCACCCCCCCCCCCCCCCCCCCCCGCCGGGGGGGGGGGGGGGGGGGGGGGCGGCCGGGGCCCCCCGCCGCCCCCCCCCCCCCCCCCCCCCCCCCCCCCCCCCCCCCCCCCCCCCCCCCCCCCCCCCCCCCCCCCCCCCCCCCCCCCCCCCCCCCCCCCCCCCCCCCCCCCCCCCCCCCCCCCCCCCCCCCCCCCCCCCCCCCCCCCCCCCCCCCCCCCCCCCCCCTGTTTTTTTTTTTTCCTTTCCCCCCCCCCCCCCCCCCCCCCCCCGCCCCCC